>CM060484.1:2647530-2662530 GCA_030544235.1 Lepturacanthus savala
AAGCATGAATAGGGGGCTTTTATTTTGAAGGACATACAATTCCTGAGGTCACGTGACCAAGATATCCTGTTTACTCATGGACATTTGACATTTGAGCAACATTTAATTAAATTTTGGTGTAATAAAAAACAGATTTGTTGCAATTATGCAAATATGGAAAATTCTTAGTGCATACAACCTAATGGAGCATTTTATAGCATGAAACTCTCCTGATATATCTTATTATTCCAGTATTATCTTATTCCACTGCAAGATAATTTCCTTTAGGTTTTTTCTTCCTGATTTATGTCGGTTTGGACCAACATTATGTTCAAAAGAATAAATTCACTAAAATCAAGAAAAAAAACATGAAATAAGCTAAATTATGTCAACAGAATAAGATAATTCTACTACTACTATTAAGATTTCAGCTTTTGCTGCAGTTTTAAATGTGCCAAACAACCATAATTCATATGAAAAGCACATCTGTTTACTCACAGTAGGGCAGAGTGAGTTACACACACAAATTAAAAGCCCAATTATAAATTTGCTGTAGTGCAGCTTTCAGCTCAGAGAGACGACACAGGACAAAGGAGCTGCAATGCAGCAATCACACACTAAAAGCTCTTTTTGTTTGTTTCCATCCTGCTTGTTTTTCCTGACTTTTAATGGCTCACAACAGGTCCAGTAGCACAGTGTCTGTTTATAGAAATAAACATGTGAACACTAATATTTTCGCATGTATGACCTTCCTTCCTATGCAGATCGATATGTGCTTTCAGTAGCATTGGTTTTGTCCAGCAGATTTTATTTAGCTGCAATTTAATGACGGCAACGTTAGCCTTATTAACCCTCTATTACATCAAATATTATACACAAAATAACTCAATAATTAAGAAATATAGGAAAAAGTTGTAATGTGTATGTTTAATAAATACAACACATTGTTTACTCACCCAAGATTGTGACTTAAACTTTTTTTATTTGGTGAAAATTTTTCAAAATTCTAAATAAAAGACAACCTTCGGTTATGAGATAGTGATGCTCACATGTCAAATGTCCTTAAGAAAACAGGATATCCTGGTCATGTGACCTCATTAAATTGTATGTCCTTCAAAATAAAAGCCCTTAATTGTAAAAACATAGATTTTATATCACAGCTTTTCAGAAAAATGAAGATAAACTAATTGTTGCTATATGGCAACACTATGGAATAGAGGGTTGTGTACTTCTGACCTTAATGTGCAACAAGATTCGTAATCAACCGCAAACCTTTATAATTTGCATTACTTAAAAATCGAAAAGTTCTACACTATTAAACTCCATTCAGGGTCTATGTGCCTGAAATGACAATGATATTCTCTGTTACCAACACAAACAGTCAGATCTTGAACCTGCGATGTCTCTAGATGTCTCATCCGTGCTGACGGCCAATGGAGTCCAACGTCCATACTGGCGGCCATCTTACGACAGGGAGCTTGCTCACCCATAACAGTGTATTTTAATGCTGCGTGTTCTTTTAAATGACCAGAACTTGCTTAATTTTCAACCGATTTTCAAAAGGCTTAGTTTGTTATGAACATCAGAGACGTGGTTATAACACTGCAAACTTTGAAGTGTATATATATATTGTATAGTTATATAATTATAGCCACATTGATAACACTTTTAAGAAACCAAACTCTATGTAAATCTGTCAGGTGTGTTCAGATCAACTTCCCTTATGTTCAATACGTTAGGTCATACTGTTTGCCCATGGCAAGATGGCCGCCAGGTGAGGATGTTTGCATCTGTGCTGTAAGACATCTAGCTTTTATTACGTATATATCTATGGTTTTACTGTCCACACATGAGTACTGATACCAGACTTTTCGGAAAACTCTGATTACAAAAAAACTCAGGTTTTAAGAGCACTGATGCACCTTGGTTGTACGAGTTTGCACATTGACCTACAATCGTGTGAAAACACCAGTGGAATCCTGCTTGATTCCATTTTGAAAACCGTCTCAGACTATAATACAGAACCATATGCTTTGGTGGATTAACGATCATTCTTCAGGTCCTAAGAATACTGAGTATGTGTCCTACTTCTTTATGTTGCATATTTAATGAGGCGTTACTGTGTCCTTGCTTGAAGAGCTATTAGTCCCATGAAACACTTCTACGTCGTGTTCACCCAACAATACGCTGTACAAGTGAAGCAGGTAATATCGTATCTTTGATGTCCCCGTAGCGCTACAAATTTAGCATAAACGGTGGAACACGGCTAATGGACCGGACAATTCTGCTGATGTATTTCCGCATGAATCCTCTATCAAAGTATACCGGGTATTTTACTTTCAAAGAACACACCATGCAATCCTCAATCGCCAGTAGACCAATTGCTTTTTTTACACATAGAAGATCCTCAAGATCGAAACAGTCCAACAGTTTTTAAAAGCATTCATCACTCTTGGGGCCTTCAGATTTAAATTGGTGTGAAATGGTGACACTTGGGAGAAAAAAAGGCTGATTTCTTCTTATTCATACAGCTGTCTGTTTACCACCTGCTGTCATAAAAATATGTGTTTTTAACATTAAAACTGGTGTTAAATTCCTCCCAACTGATTGATGCCTTTTTATTGACCCAAGATAATTGACAATTTATTCACAGCTTTTTTTTTTATCCATCCACTCTCCCTAACGATTCTCATTAATTCTAGTTGGAGATCAAACTAAGATAAAGATTGTGGCTTCATAATTAATATTTTCAAAAGTATTTTAATTGAATCACTTATTTCTGGAAAGTTGTTTGTACATTTACTTAGGTTTCTATTATCTCCTGCTATGATAAGTCATCTCTCCCCATACATTTCCTCTTTTTCGTCTCATTATATTAAATTATGCATATTTATTATACACATCCCTATAATCCTGGCTAGTCCTTGAATTTAGCAGATGCAAAGTCGGATTAGTCTGTGCCTTTCGAGCTAAAATATGTGGATTATCATCTCCAAGTTTTGAAGTGCTTGCCTGCACTTTTCTAAAGGGTTGTGGAAGTGTTTAAGGTCGGCTACGTGTTCCGATTACAACCCGCCAGCCTGGCCTGACCCAGCGCTCTCCCAAGATGCTGAATCTCTGACCACTTAAGCTTTGGAGTGAAGATGAGTTATGTTCTGGCTTGTAGGGCTCCCCAGGGAGGCACCCATGGTGGAAATCAATCTGTTCTGCTATGCTGTAGAGCTGGTATTATTGTAATACCGTGGACATGTCTTTTTGTTTGGTTTAGGGAAAAATAAATGCTTGGTTCACCAAGAGTCCACAAGCCTTCTGTGCGCTTCAGGGGTATAGTTGAGTACGCTCTGAATCTGTGTTTCCTCTCTCAGGAAAGTGATGCCACTGACAGTGTGAGGACATGTGTTGGAATAGAATGAGAGCTCGTCGTTACCCTCGGTAATTCTGGCTCTGCTTTAATAGTAAAGTTTTTCATGGATTTGAAAACAGCATGAGCCATTTGGCAAAAGAATCACTTGGATCTTTGAGTGTTGTGGATATAAAAAAAACCAAAGCTACAGTATTGAATTAGCTCATGAAGAAAAGGCACATAGAGAAAACATTTTTCTCACTCGTTTTATTTTTATTTAATGCAATTTATTGTACTTCTGAACTAGTGGGATATTAAACTACAACCACCTTCCCTATGTTATTAATCCTCTATTGCATAAAATATTAGTTAGACATTATAAAAACAAGTGTTTTGAATGTTTTTATTACCTAAAATGGCCTAAATAGTAGATATATTTAAGAAATATGAGAAAAAGGAGGGTTTCATGCTATATAAGTCAATGGGACTCCATTAGGTTGTATACACTAGGAATTTTACATATTTGCATATTTTAGCATATTTGAAAAACAAAAACCAAAATCGAATTAAATTTAAAAAGAAAACAAAAGGAAAGTTTGATTGTTGCAGGTAGTGAGCTCAATTGTTAATTTGGTTAAAATTTTCCCAAATTCTGAATAAAAGACCACCTTTGGTCCGTGAGAAAACAGGATATCCTGGTCATTGTATCCTTCAAAATAAAAGCCCCATTTTCACACCAAACTATAAAAAATAGATTTCATATTACAGCTTTTTAGAAAGATTAAGATAAAGTAATTGATAAAGCAAGATAAGATAAGGCACTATGCAACAGAGGGTTAATTGAACTTTTTTAAAACTGTTTTTTTTTCTTTATTACAGTTGTAAATATACCTAACTATATACGATATCACACATCAAAACTGAATTAAATGTAAAAAAAAAAAGACCATTTATCTCAGATGGTGAGTTTAAGTTTTTATTTGGCGAAAAATTTGCATAAAAGACAACCTTAAGTTATGAGACAGTGATGCTCACATGTTAAATGTCCATAAAAAAGCAGGATATCCTGGTCATGTGACCTCATACATTGTACGTCCTTCAAAATAAAAGCCCCCTTTAAAAATATAATTACAAAAAAAGCCCAACTGTAAAAATATAGATTCATTGAGGTGAGATTCCCACTAGTTCGACCCACAGAATTCATTTATTGAACAGAAATCCGTAAGGTGGTTGTCATTTAGTACAAATTAGCTCAATGACTCCATCTTGAAATTTCCTGAATCTCTCAATTTCTACCCTGCGTCTGCTTCTGAATGTATTTGTGCTTCTGGCTGGTTAGAACAGTCGTATGATCTATTGCATGGAGGATTAAAAAAAACAAAAAGGCTTGCACCCAAACAATGCCTCGCCATGACTAAATGTTTACGCGACGCTTTGATTTTTTCTGTTGAATTGATTATGCCGTGAAGAGGGTATCTGAGGTACTGAAATGAGCGTCTCACTTATCAGCCCTGCAGTGACAGCATCCTCATTAGCTCCTGCCCGTGTCAGACAAATGCTGCTTTTTCTACAGGTGTCATTGATTCGATTTAGCAGCTAATCAACCGTGCTGTTTTAGGGGTTTTAAAGGAACATTATGTGTTGCTCTGCTGCAGTGATCATGTGTTCCCCTTTTGACATTTTGCCTCCTATAATTCAACATAGCATTTGACCTATTTATATTGTTAATAGACAATTATTGATATCACCCACTCTGTATATCAGGTTTTATATTTTCCTTTAGTTAGTAGGGCATGGGGAAACAAGGCAAAGAGTCTCCAACCATGTTATAGCGTCTCTGATGGTGTGTTAACCCTCTATATGAAAAACGGGCTTTTATTTTGAAGGGCATGGGCCTTTTCTTATGGACATTGTGAGCATCACTGTCTCATCTTTTATTCAGTATTCTTTTGGAAAATTTTCACCAAATAAAAAAAATTAACTCCCTATCTCGGGTAAGTTTAAAAAAAATGTTGCTATATGTCTATAATAATATGCAAATATGGAAAATTAATCTAATTGAATCCCATTGACTTATATAGCATGAAACTATCCTGAGCGACTATGTTTACAACTTGTTTTACTACATTTTTATCCATATTTAGGCCATTTTAAGTAATAAAATGATTCGAAGCATTTTTTTTCGAATATATAAGCACAGTTGATGCTAATGGGACTGTCAGTTTACCAGGTATTTAGTTTTAAATCAAATTATTTCCTTTTTTCACAAGCAGGTGAATCTGTGTTTACAGTAATCTTTAAATTTAGTGTCTGTGGAGACACCCCCTGACAGTATAAGGATTCATTTTATGGGGGTTGTTGGGTACTATAAAGAATTTATTTAGTTTTACTGGGGAAACCATACCTTTTTTTTGTTTTATTTCACATTTGTGTTATTACTTTTTTCACCACCAGCAGATGGAGACAGAAGTTCCATGTCAATCATGTCCAATCATCAAGTCAAACTTTTAAAGTCATGAGATCACTGAACATTGTAGTTGTCAAGATACTTCGCAAAATCCACAAATGTCACAGTCAAACTAGTAATGAATTCATCCAATAGATATCACGATATTCCATAGATGACAAAAAAATGTCATTGTCATTAAGAATCTCCCTCTGTGGACCATGAACCTAACCCTTATGGCAATCGATCCATTGGTTACTGAGATATTTAGTCTGGAAGTGGTGGAGCATATTTTTTCAAGATATACCTTGACCTTAACGACCCAACACATTGGATAATCCAGCTACTGTAGCGTGCAGCATCCTCTCCCCAGCCTTCACACGCAGAGGAAATGTCATATCAATTAAAGCCGGCGCTATCACTAATATTAATCTTTCAGCACTACTAGACGAGCCGCTGTATTATTGATGTGGTCTGACTCAGGCGCCGCATTTAATTCTCTCTGACTGGCAAAATGGAAACTGTTTAGAGTTTCGTACACCTGCAGATCACAGAGACTCGGGTCAAATTTAATCACATTTTTCATTTTCTACTTAAATCGGGCCCACCAAGCTTAAGTCCCTGCTGGCCCATAGCATTTAATTACACTCAATTATTGCATAGTCAAGCGTGTGAGACTATGCCTTTGCATATCCATCACTGACCTTGACTCTCTCACTCACTGATTGTCTCTGTAATAGAGTTGTGACTCAGATGTAAGAAAAACAGCGTATAGACATTAAAAATTGTATTTTAAAGATTTCCTTTAATAAAAAAGAACATTTTCAGTAGTTATAGGATACTTTCTTAACTTTTAAATGTTTTTGCTGCAAGCAAACAGACTGCAGGAGATGGTTGTTTGACCCAAGCAAAGCGTCGGTTCAGGATATGACCTGGCTTCAGGGTAAAACTGGACATGCAGGTTAAATGCAGAATGTAGAATCCTAGTGTTTGGCCACAACAAGCAGAACAGCTTGAATGCTCCAAACGCTGACTTCCTGGGGCTGTACTGGAGGGAAGAAGACATTTCACTCTTCAAGGGGGAAGTTTGGAGTTTTGACAATGGAGCTGGAACTGTTGTGAAACTTTGGTTGCATCCGAAACCTTAGTATCAATGTCTACTAACCAGCAGCTGCTACTAGTTAGCATCACTGCTACTAACTAGTAGCTAATTCTCCAACACCACAGTAGTAGCTTCTGTGTTGGAAGTTAGCCAGTAGAAGGCACAATTCTGACGTACACCAGCAGCCATGTTGGCCGTACAACAGCAGCCATGTTGGCCGTACAGCAGCAGCCATGTTGGCCGTACAGCAGCAGCCATGTTGGCCGTACAGCAGCAGCCATATTGGCCGTACAGCAGCAGCCATGTTGGCCGTACAGCAGCAGCCATGTTGGCCGTACAACAGCAGCCATGTTGGCCGTACAACAGCAGCCATCTTGGCCGTCCTACAGCAGCCATCTTGGCCGTCCTACAGCAGCCATCTTGGCCGTCCTTTGAACCCAGATGTTCAAAGAGACAAGTTAATTTTGGTAGAACTTTCATAATTGGTTAATCTAATAGAGTATATAACACCTTTAGGTATGAGGTATAGGTATATTAGTGTGATGATAGTCTTGATGGTTATTCTTCCTTTTGCCTTGCTCAAATTTTAAGTTTATTTAAGGACACAAAGTGGAGATTCTTACTTGAATTTGTAATTGTATTGTTCAATAAAGTTTGGTGGAAAAAATAGGGAAAAGTTCTTGTACTGCAGTTATTGACCTCTTGATGTAGTAAACAATCCAGGTACTGTTCACATACTAGTAGAAACTATAAGGATTCCTCTTTTTTTTTGCCTCCTATGAACTTTAATGTCATTTTGTTTATTGAGGCCTTTTCATACTTGTCACCACTCTGCAGGATGAAAGCCAAACTGAAAGGGAAGTTGGAAGAACAATATTTATAGAATACAATAAATCCAACATTTCCTCTAAGATTATAAGACAAATAGCTGATTTCAAACATCAGTATCCTGTACGCGTATGTGGGGCTGTGTAGCATCTTTGTTTGTCCTGTACACCGTGCTGTATTTCCCATGGAGCATCCACCATATTCCCCGGGGTTTTACCACTTTTTGCTTGTGTTTTTAACCTGCCACTTCTTGGCCAGCGTGCCCTGAGTGCTGAATTATTCATAGAGCCTATGGATTCACAGCTGTCCTGCTCCTCTCATATTGTTATAGCTTCCAAAAACAGAAAGGAAGAATTGTACTGCCGAGTTTATCTGTCACTTTGCAGAGCCGGCCTGTTCCAGTCAGTCAACACTCGCTGGCTTTATTTCCAAGCTGCTTCTCCTTGTGCCCTGAATATCTCAGGTCTCATATCTAGAATTCATACCAAAAATAATGCTTATTTTTATTTTTTTTACACAGAATGCATGTTCCCATAAGGTACAACATACAGTCGTGTTATATATAATAGCAGTGTGTTTTTAAAAACGCGACAAAAGACAAAATCCTTACAATAATTAGTATTTCGATGCATTGGAAACACTGCGTTTTATATCCTAAATCAAAACATGAATGTTGAAAGATGTGAAATACCATGGTTATACAACTAAATATTACTTTAGAGATTCACAGGAATGCAGTAAATATTTATGTTTTCAAAGGAAAAACTCACTTTTCTTCATTTTCTGTAAAATAAATAAATAAAATGACACATTTTCTTGACATTTTGAAGGATTTTGGCTTTATTCACTCATCTTTAAATACACTATTATAGAATATATACGAATTTGCATGAAATCACTAGTATGAACTTGTTTTGCCTGTAAAATATAACTCAAATTATGTCCAGTGTAATATTTACTGAGTTTGTTCACTCCTTTAGACCATAATTCAATGTTTTCATTAGTAATTAAACCTACAGATGAGGGTGTAGAGCTCATTACATTTTAGAAACATAAACCTGGAAGTGTATTTCAATAACATCACTACTTGTCCAACCCTATGGCCAAACAGAAAGAATAAAGAATAACGAGTTGAGAAACTGAGAGTAGAATATGAAAGCGAGAGAGGGATAGAGTCCAGAGAGAATGGGAGACGGTTTGAAGAGGCAAATACCCAGAGTTGGGAGCAGAAGGTGGGAGGATAAAGAGAATCATTCTCTAGCAGCGTTGGGAGCGAGAGAAAGTAAAAAAACGTGTTTAAGGATATAAGAAAGGGAGGAAGCAGAGTGAGAATAAAATAAATCTATTCCCTGTGTATCTGTGTTGCAGCTGCATTGTTATTTCTCTGTAGAGAGGGATAGTTTTATCATATGTATCTTATGTGTGCAGATATGTTTGTATATGCATCTACAAAAAGAAGCAGCATGAAGCATGTCCTGTATTTGTCAGGTTGTTTATTTTAACATTTTTCTGCAGGGCTCCTCATGAAACACCTATAACATCTGTTTTTGACAAAAATAGAAAGGATTTCTGCTTTAAATATGTGTTGACCACAAAAATAAAATGGGAAATCCAACCAATAAGGTTCATCTTTTACTCTTGGAACCCCTTGGAACGACTTTTTTGTATTGAATTTTACACTTAACCATTTATTACATAGTGTTGCCATATGTCAAAAGTAACTTCATCATTTTTTTTTTCCAAAATCTGTGATATAAAACTGCTTTTACAGTCTGGTGTAAAAACAGGGCTTTTATTTTGAAGGACAAACAATTTAGGAGGTCACATGACCAGGATATCCTGTTTGCGAATGGACATTTGCTATCTCACAACCGAAAGTTGTACTTGAGATTAATTAAATTTTTAATTCAATTTAAATTTTTTTTCTACTCTGCTAAAATTGATTTGTTGCCATAACAACAATATGCAAATATGGATACAACCTAATGGAGTCGTATTGACTTACAGCATGAAACTATCCTGAGACAACTTTTACTTTCTTAAATATATCTATTATTTAGGCCATTCTAAGTAATATTTCATGCAATAAAAGGTTAAAAAAGATGAAACAATAATGTGTAAATGACCTTTAATCTGCTTCACAAAGCTGTAGGATAACTGGGATTATGCTGCATGTTTCAGTGATTTCCTTTGGAATGTACTGCAAGAAGTTTATTTTGATGCAAATTCTAACATAAAAGTTCACACCAGCTCTTTTTCCACATCACCTCTTCCATTTTTACAAAAACAGGAAAAAAAATACCCTCGAATTATTCATATATTCAGTCTTTCATATCTCTCACACATGCAAAGACAGTCACAGCTTTACAATTATGTGCTCTAAAATGAAAAAGCTGTTCGATCTGCCCCGGGGACATCTTCTACCACGCCCTCTATTTCCATTTCGTGTGTGTGTGTGTGTGTGTGTGTGTGTGTGGACAGGTGTGTTAGAGCCACACCAGCTGCACCTCATCTCTGTAATCAAGCCTCTACAAATTCTCAGCTCTGCCACTTCACCACTGCCAGAATAATAGACTCTGCTACCAGTCGGCGCTCTGAGACGATTTATCACCGCGCCGAACAAAAAAATATAAATGCAACGCCTTCGTTTTTACTCTCATTTTTCATGAGTTGAAATAAAAGGTCTAAAGATTTGTTATATGCACCTGAAAGGTTTATTTCTCTCAAATTTCATTCACAAATGTGATGAAATCCATCTTGGTGTGTGCTTCTTTTTGTTTTTTTACCCCCCTCTAAGGTTATTCCTCCCAATGACAGGTGTGGCTTATCAATATGCTAATTCAATAGCATGATTATTGTGCAGGTGTGTGGTCACAATAAAAGTCCACTCTAAACCATGCAGTAATCATGCGGTTTAATCAGCCTCTTGATATGCCACAGCTGGCGGGTGGATGGGTTATTTTGGCAAAGGAGAAGAACACATTAACACAGGTTTTAAACATATTTGTGAACAGAATTCCAAAAAACAAAAGTGTTGCATTCATGTGTTTGGTCAACTAAAATTAGTTTTTTGTTTTTTTTTTATTTAGCTCAAACTTCCTGGTTTCCCATGGACTGCATCCACTTTCCTGAGCTTATAAATTAAATATTGTTTAATTAGGATGAGATCAAATGGGATGAAATCGATTGGGACAATAACACAATACCAAATATTCCTTTTCCGTGTATATTTATGATTAATAATGACTGTTTCTGATCATTTTGTGTTGGAATTATGTGATCAAATATAATTATTTAGGCCTGACAGACCTTGAAACATCCACTGTGCCACTTCTTTGTTGCATGAGCGGTTTCAGGTAAAATGGGCTAAATTTAAAAATTTTTTCAAATGAATTCATCATCAGTTTAAAGGTTAAAACAGTTGCTTAGAACCACATAACTTTTTTTAAATGCATTAAACAATTAAAACATTTTTGCAGCTATTAAAACAAGAACAGATCAGTTGTGTGTTATACACACACACGCTAACACACCTATGTATACAAGCTAAGCTAATGCTGCACAAAAGCATTAGCTTAGCTTGTAGCTTAGCATATGTAACAAGCTAACACAGTAAAAGTAGTGACTACTTTGAGTTGAATCAACATACTGTCCATGTTTTAGTTGAACCAAATGTCATACACATGTGTTTGTGGCCCATTTTAGCTAAAACCATGTGGCCCATTTTATTTTAGGGGGTTAAGGTAACTTGTTCAACCAAGATAAACATCACTTTTCCAAAAAATATGTTAATATATCAAACTAACAGCATTATTTCTGATGGATGACATCAAGACAGATATCATGCATATTTTTTTTATGTGCATATTTGTTTTTTTTAAATAGATTTATCATCCTTTATAATAGTTTAGATTTGTCTTACCAGTTCAGTCGAGATTTGAACCATAAACTAATCAAATCAATCAATCAAAGGATAGATACGTGTGTGTGTGTGTGTGTGTATGTGCAACCACATTTTAAAAAGCAGTAACAAGTTTACTTGTAGAAGTCGAACAAATAGACAAATGACAAACACCAAAAACTCCATCAGCCAGACATTATAACAAAAGAGTAATTGCTCACAAGAAGGTGCTTTAAAAAAAAAAAGAGAGAAAAAACTGCCTCCAAACATTAAGTAGGGGGAAAAAAAGTTCAAGTTGACTTTTCAAAAATTAAAAGTTCTGAGATGGAACTGAGGAAAAGTATGCAAATATAGTTCTTTATGGGTTGGTAGTTCTCATTACCATTATTAGCCCCAGTCTACATTAAACAACCTCCCTCATTATTTTTGGGCCACTGCCTTAATTGAGTAGTAGCTGGTGTGATCTGCTGCCAAATGCTAATATAGGTCTAGAAGTAACTTTACTGCAAACAGTCTCTGTTTGAAGACATATCATTATTATGGATGACTTTTCAGCGCTACCTCACAGCAAAAGCTTGCTTCTAAAAATCCGCTGTATAATGCGATATGTCATTTACTCTGTAAAGGATATAATTCACTGCCGGCTTTACAAATGCTGAAACATCACCAGACATATGGGGAGAAATTGTCAGCAAAAACAGGTCTTTTAAGTGTAATTTTATGCTAAATACGATTGGGTGTGTGGGTAGATTACTCACCTATTATTATAGAAAGACTTTCTAGCAGTGTTTTAAAGGAAGTCTCAAAATGTGTATTTCAGTCACCTCAGCTCGTCTCAGGATTAATGAGGTGTGTTTTTCTGTCTTCACCCTGTTCCACAGCCTCAGATTGGCCTATAATAATAATCAGGGTTCAGGTGCATCTTCTCTACTGAGGTTTGGTCACTGTGTCGCTATCTGTAAATGCAAATGGCTTCCATCTATTGGTGTTTTCCTTCTTGTTTTTTGGAGATAGCGCTAAATGTTATCAGCAGGAGCGAATGTTTATTGAGATCAGTGTTATCTAAAGCCAGCAGTACCAATCTATGAAGGTGGGGCAGGGTAAAAATAATTAGGTGTGTGTGCAATATGTCCATGTAGCAGCTCCTAGATTATGATCAGAGGGCAAAAGCTGGATCTCGTAGACCTTTATTACAGCAGAAGTTTTAACTTATTACATAGATATTATGAGTTCATCGTCGACATATAACGACACACAGTTTTTCTGAAGTAAAACCAGCATTAACATGACATTATAAAGACAATCTGGGAATGTTACACGAAACAAAAGCATCTGAGATATTCTTAGAAAGCTGTGGGCTGAAGGAGCTAACCTCAGGAACGTTCCAACTTTGTTATTAGAACTTTTAGGGAATGTTACGATCATGAACAGAAACTTTCTGAGAAGGTTGTGGACGGGTTAACAGATATAATATGGGAGCTACAACTTTACTCCTCTACTGCAAACGCTGGATGTAGTAGACCTTCGTCACAGCAGATATTTTGACTTGTAAAACACGCACACGTAACTATTTACAGGAATAATGTCTCTCTTCGAGCTACAACTGCTATGATTTACCATTTGCCATTTACTTTTCACAATTACAACTTTATTTATTATGTAGACACTAGACTTGTAGTCAAGACACCAAAACCAGAGAGAATCAAAACCAAGACAGACACCAAAAACCACAAAAACACCACATTTCCATATTTAACATGAGTCATCAATTGAATGAGATCTTACATATGCTGTTAAAGTAAAACTATCTCAAATATACCAGTAATAGCAATAAAGAAAACTGAAATACGCAATAACTATTTGAGTGGAGTATCTACACAAAATTAGGAGTGGACGATATGGACTAAAATTAATATTGCTGTATAATTTGAACCATAGACTGTATATATCATGGTAGACTTTGATATATACATTACAGAATAACAGTTTCTTAATGGTTACCATAGCAGTTATGCAATAAAGTGATTACAGAGTAATGTATTTCACTTCAATTGATTCTTGTTTCAACGAGGTGCACTTGAATGCACCATGAAGTCGCTTATATATGCATATAAGTGGAAAAATCAAAGACCTTCAATAACATGGTGATGCGAGGATTTGTCTCATTGCAAAGGACTGTATTAGTTTTTATTTAATTAATGTATTTTATTTCCTATGCTCTCATAGGATATCACTAAATGGGACCAGCCTAAGCTGAGAGCAAAGAGATCCTGACAAGCGTTTTTATGCTCTACTAATGAAAAGTGATTAAGTGGTTGTTAAGTATAAACATCAGAGGTGTCGTTTGACACCATCCGAGCTGCTGGTTTTCATTTGATGACTTGGCAAATTCACAAAACAGCACTTTACACCAATTAACCTGGACGACCCTGAGACTGATCCTTTATTTTATTAGTTTTTTTTAAATTTATGACTTATGAGCAGGACTTTATGTCCTTTTCTTCATATTTTAATTTTAAATTTGTAATGCCATTTAAGACTAATTCCATGATTATAATATCTATTATATGTAGCTTTGCATCTGTTGAAATACACAGATCCACAGAATAAAATAATGTCAATGAAAATATATAATATACACGGCTCCAAAGGCTTACTGCAAAACAAAATTAAAAGGAAAGAGTCACTAAATTAAACATCATTTATCTAATTGGAAGAACATGTGGAGCAAGAAAAACTTGATTCATTTGAATTAATATTTTCTTTTCTCTGTTAGATCTGTGGTTTGTTTAATTATTACCTGATATGTCCCTTAGCATTGATATGAAATTGCTCAAGATAAAAGCAATGTACTGTCCGGGAAGGGATGCTGTGAGAAGATGAGAAGATCTCATTGGGAGCCAGTTTAGACAGTTCTTTTTTTTCTCTTAACTGCAGCTAATTGGCGTCTAAGTTATGGTGACAGCAGAATTGTTGGAGCTATGAACGGTGGGTGTTAAAGGATCTCAGTCAGTAATGATAGTTTGACAGAAACCAACCCAGTAAACTGATTATTACATCAATTTTCTCCTTCACAATAATGACACAAGCAAATTACAGACCGTAGATTTATATAAAAATAACCACATTAGCCACATCTTCTTTCAGTGATTTAATCAAGTTTTTATTTTTTGTTAATATGTGGTTGTCCCCCCCCCCCAGGCCTCAAATGGTTTGGTCCAGATGCTGTTTTCCAGTGGGCGGGGCCAGTGGCTAACGGCTAATTTTGACAGTCAGCTACTACTAGCTAGCACTCTACCAATCAAACCAACATGTAGAAGCCAGTAAGTCATTTATCCCATCACTTATTTAATATTTGTCCAAAATCAGCCTCTTTTTTTACAATTCTGCTGGTTAAGATC
>CM060484.1:2667530-2697530 GCA_030544235.1 Lepturacanthus savala
TGGTAAAAAAAATCACACCAGACGCTAAGAAAAGCTTTTAATGTGTCAGGACATCGGCTACCCATGCAGATTACAGCGGAAGGGATTGAGAAGTGGGACAGCTTTCTGTGGAGCACTTCTCCTGTCCACATGAGCCAGAGGCTTGGCAAACAGAAATGAGTGGCAGCACAGAGGGCAGGATAAAACATTTTAAAGTGGTACAATCTGGCCGTTTCCAGCGCTGACTGTTTGCTATTCATTTCTTTGTTTTTTGCCCTGTGTGGGGGGAGACATGAGGAGAACTTTCAGACTTAAAGTGCACAGATGACAATAAGGGGATTTTTGTGTTTGCTGAGAACAGCAGGCAAGAGGAGGGTGAAGAAAGGAGGGAAAACCAATACATCAAAATGGTTTCTGTGTCGCCAAAATGTTTTTGCAGGACTCTCTCCCCCAGACCTGTGGCCTTAATTGACCAAAATAAAAGGAAATTACTTTTTTTTTCTTGGATAAAGAAACTGGGCACACACACAACCCATGGCAGTGTGTCTTGTACTAAATCTTTGTCTGAATTAATCACACTGAGCATTTTATTGGACTGGAACCATTTACTAAACAGCCCAGTCCAGGTTTCATGCTTTGTAAGCATTCACTAATATTCATAAAGGGTGATATCAGGTAAAATGGGCCATTTAAAGTTTGGGGGTCCCAGCCCCTCTGGAAATTAGAGCCAATGACTATAAAGGATTTAAGATGTTGACATAACAGGAAACCGGTGATTTGATTATAGTTTCTATGCTGGTGAGACAATACTACTTGGTAAGTAGCCTGGCATGATGAATCTAAACTATTATAAGGATGATAAATCTATTAAAAAAAACAAATATGCACATAAACAACTATGCATGATATCTGTCTGTCTTCATCCATCAGAAATAATGCTGTTAGTTTGATATATTAACATATTTTTCAGACAAGGGATGTTTATCTTGGTGGCCCCATTTACCTTAACCCCCTAAGATAAAATGGGCCACATGGTTTCAGCTAAAATGGGCCACAAACACACACGTGTATGACATTTGGTTCAACTAAAACATGGACAGTATGTTGATTGTCATGTGAAATTAGTTCAAATCAAAGTAGTCACTACTTTTGCTGCGTTTGTGTAACTTAGCTTGTTCCATATGACTGGGTGCTAGCTTTTGCGTAGCGTTAGCTTAGCTTGTATACATAGGTGTGTTAGCGTGTGTCTACAACACAGAACTGATCTGTCCTTGTTTTAATAGCAGCAATATGAGTTCATCAAGCACAGTTATATCAACAGTTTAACATTCTTTGTAGTCATCGTCTCAAACCTTAAATGGCCCATTTTACCCGATATCGCTCTACCTCTACTTCCTCCTTATGATGGTGTCAGAATATTTGCATATGCCATTTGAGTCTCTGTTGCTGAGGGTGTTGTTCAGATTGTCTCTCACCTATTTCTATTCTGATTTGGGCTCATCTGTGTACGTTTGTATTGGAGAAGTTTCCATTTCAAGCTCAGAATGAGGAAAAATATGCAAAATCTTCCACCATCTATGTATTTTAAAGTAATTTTCACACTTTCCACCACTTCAACATTCCTTATCTTTTATGTGTGTGCACTGTGGGGCTCATGATAGGCAATGAAATACAGGCAGCTGCATTCTGGTGCAACACTTTCTGGTCAGACGCATCTCACCACATTTTCTCTGCTTGATTTCAGTAGATTGCTGCCATCTACCACAGCATTGAGGCTCCCAACATTCACTCATTGCAGTTCCACAGGCTACATTATGAGTTTGTCAATGAGCCTGGTAGGAAAACATCATAAACCTGCATCCAGCTAATCCCAATATGTAGATTCATCTGAAACTCCTGGTATCATTGTCAAAAGGAATTGTTTTTTCTAACCTTTCAAAATAGTGATTTAATTCCATATATCCGATTAAGAAATCTGAAATCTGAACATTGATATAAGATAAAAAGTGAGAAGCCATTTCAAATCCATTGATATATGATAATAAAGTGGATTAATATAAGATAAATTCAAGCATAAATGTCATTCTTCTGTGTTTTTCTACTTCAAGGACATTGTAAGAAATAAATGACAAAATAACATTAACCCTCTATTGTATGAAATATTAGTTGGACATGGAAAAAAAATATTTGAATGTTTATTTATTAAAAATATGGAAGAAATAGTTACTTTATCTTATTTTTTCTAAAAAGCTGTAATAAATGTATATAAAATCTACACCCTTTCACACATCTTTACAGTGAGGTGTAAAAAAGGGCCTTTTATTTTGGAAAGACATACAATTTGAGGTCACATGACCAGGATATCCTATTTTCTTATGTCTCATAACCAAAGGTTGTCTTTTATTCAGAATTGTATAATAATATATGTATATTGTATATAAATTGTATGTCCTTCAAAATAAAAGCCCCCTTTTCATGCCTAACTGTAAAAACATAGATTTTATATCACAGCATTTTTTCAAAATGAAGAAAATGTGATTGTTTCCACATCATGCAATGATAATAAAAAGCTCAGGACAACCAGAATAAGCTTCATCACCTTAATGAAGTGGCATGAGTCGTCCAGTCGAATCCTCTCAATCTCAAACCAGCTGATAAATCAGTGACATAAAGCTTAAGTCCTAGTGGCATGTAGAGTTATCCATTGCCATCTCTGAGGCCTGTATAACCAAGCAGCCAGGCAGCGGCCATCATTCATGACTGGAGCAGTCAGAAGGGAAACTAGGGTCTAGTCTACAGCGTTCAGACACGCTCAGTAATCACTCATGTCAGCCTGTAATGCACCGGGAGTACCCACGGTGATGGATAGTCATCTTCTTTACTCCCTCATTTTGTTTTGTATTCTTGTGTTCTTCCTGTTAATCCCATTCTCGTAGTCTTACACTGTCTCCACATTGCTTCATTCACACGGTTTTTCCTCTGATTCTTGTCACATTCTCACTTTCACGGTGCTAATATCTTTGTTTTATTACTTAAAATGGCCTAAATAATAGAAATACTAAACAAAATATGTAGGAAAAAGTTGTAGAAATAGTTTCATGCTATGTAAGACTCCATTAGGTTGCATGTACTAAGAATTTCACAAATTATTTCCAAATATAATTACTTTTAGCATGTTAGAAAAAAACATATAACATTTACTGCCATAGATAGTGAGTTTATTTTTAAATTTGTTAAAAATTTTCCAAATTTCTGAAAAATGGAAATGAGTCAATAATGCAGACATATCAAATGTCCATTTGCAAACAGGATATCCTGGTCATGTGACCGCAATTGTATGTCCTTCAAAATAAAAGCCCCCTTTTCACACCTAATTATAAAATCATTTTCTATTTTTAGAACAATAAAATACTTGTCTTCCATATGGCAACGTTATGCAATAGACAGTTTATGTTTAACTTGCAAATATTAAATAAAAATGTATTCATATAGTAGCTAGCTAGCTGGTAAGTTCGGTGCTAAATGCTAAATGTTGAATATTTAATTTAGCTTAATTTCCCATGAACGGTTTCTGGAAATTTGCAGGAAATTTTCCGCCCATTTGCAACCCTAACTGTGAGTCCACTAACAGTCTATGTTTACAGCCTCCAAACTTTAATGAATTCAGTATTTGAAGCAGATAAAAACCAAAACACAGCTGCCTGCTCGTCGCTAACAAGCTAACTGACCGACGCTGGCCAGAGTAGCAGCCATTTCAGCATAGTTTGCTTCATTTTCTGATCATATCAAAGGTCACAGTAAGTTCATATCAATTTAGGTGCATGAGTTTGAGCAGAAAAATAAAAATTCCCAGCACAAATTAATAAACAAATGACTCCTGACCCCTCCAGGGCTCTGTAGGATTTGCTTTGCATATTTCTCTCTTTCAATAAGGAGATAAGGGAAACATGAGCAAGCAAAGGGGCCGTCACTGTGTGCACATATGGTCGCCCTGGTAAAATAACTTAATTGCACATCTGCAAGTGCGAACGTGGTCGTCTGACTGCAGCATAAGTGTCAGTCTCTTCATCACTCTGGGTTTGTGCATTTAATTTTGGGAGACAGCTAACAGCCAATTATCCGCTCAGTGGTGTAGACAATAAATTGGACTTCAGCTGAGGATTGGTAAAAGCAAAAAAACCCAAAAAACCTGACAACATTCTGTCACAAGCCCACGTCTCTATAATATCATGGTAGGGCTGGTAAATGCAGCAAAACTAGAAAACAAGAAAAGAACACTCTTCATACGGGTTGAATGTCCTTTATAAAATTGATTCTTGTGCTGTTGTGTGGAAAAACAAGCTTTTTTGAGTTTAAACAGATGGTCTTACCTCATTTTAAGTTGCTGGAAGTGACAGATTGCTTGCGGCACAACATGAGTTTAGATGGTCCTTCTCTTTCTCTAAAAGAGCAGATTAAGCCAGGATTTTTCCAGTCATCCTGGCTGAATTTAGCCGTGACTTGGTTCCAGTGGCACATAACTGGACGATTTATTCTGTGCAGCCAGCCTGCTCCATTAGAAAGGTATATTTGGCACTGAAAGCATTTTAGCTCCTCTTCATTACCTTCCATGGCCACAGATGGATGTGCACCATTGAAGAGGAATTCTCTTCCCTGATGTTATGCATGTACAATTATTGTCAAACACACACAAAAAAAACATAGCAGTATGCATAGTAAACCAATCGACTGTGGAGAAACCATGCACCAAGAATAGCTTTTAATCAGGCTGTTGGTTGATTTTGAGATTGGGACAGCTTCCTGTGGAGCACTTCTGCTGTCCACTGAGCCAGAGGCTTGTCAGATGAAAATGAGTAGCACACAGAGAGCAGGATAAAACATTTTAAGCAGGTAGAATCTGTTCATTTCTTTCTTTGCCCTGTGGAGGAACATGAGGAGAACTTCCAGGCTTCAACTGCTCAAACAATAGAAAAAAAAGGATGTGTTTGCTGAGCACAGCAGGTGAGAGGGCAAGAAAGAAAGGCAGTAAAGTAGTGTTTTTTGTGCTGCCTAATATATTTCAGCAGGATTTTATCCTCAGACACAGTCTTAATTGGCCAAAACAATCCTTGGAGAAGGAAACTAGGCAGGTGATCAAGCACAAGTCGGAGTCTCACACATGTGACCCCGTGCTGTTTGTCTTGTACTAATTTCTTGTCGGCATTAATCAAACAGAGTATTTATTGGACTGGTACCATTTACTAAACAGCCCAGTCCAGTGTTTTTATTAGAGATGTGCAAAGAGCCTTGTATTTGTCTTCGGGCGCTTTCACACCACTAGTTTAATTATTTGGTCTGCACCAGCAAATGCAATGTTTACCATATAGCATATAGACCAAATAAACTATAATTGGTCTGATTGACATTTCATCAATGTTTATCTTCTGGTAGAAATAAAAAAAAATGAGTCACAGAGACGCTATTTTCACAATTCAGGTCATATGGGATGAACATTGATCCAAAGATTCACAAGAGAGCTATGAAATAATTAGTATTCCATAGTTTGAACCTGAGTTTGTGTTCCTACCAAAGGAACCACTCCAAAGTTTATTTGATGTCGAGTCAATCGAACCTAGACCACCTCTTTTTGGAGCTCTCAGTCCAGTTAAATTAGTGATGCAAACCAACGAAAAATAACTGAAAAAAGCACATTTGATTTGAATAGACCCTTAGAATAAAAGTGGAAATGGGTAAAATGATCCTCTTTTCATTATAACACTTCAAATATTAAAGTTTTCACCAATTAATTATCACAGCTCACACCATAAAACGCTGCAGAAAGTGTTAACCTCAAACTCTGATAGTGGGTGATGGAGCTGTGAATGAGATAAAATGCTTTTTGTTAGCAACAAAAATATAATATGATCATTCACTCCTCAGAATAGACTGGGTTGGAATGGGTTTGCCAACAACTAGAGTTAATTTGGATTGCTCTTCCTCCTCGTGCAATGGGACTGTTTGTACAACCCCACAAATGACCATCCATCGTCTTTATTGTTACGGTCGTTGCTGAGATTGCTCCATGGGTCGTTTCTGTTGTCCAATAAAAACTCAGGCTCATCAGGAACATGTATGGAGGTTTCCATTTCGATAAAGATACAACACAAACCTGATTTCTGGTGCAATCCTTCATAAACTCAGATTATAAATCGATGCCAAACTTGCAGATTTTTGCCCCCAAGGTGAACGGTTTCCTGCCATTATGGGTGGACACATCTCAACACACTTCCCTGCCTCAGCTTCAGTAAATAGGTGCTAACCGCCTGGAGACTCCAGCATTTGTCCATGGCAATTACCCTGGTTAGATTAGTCAGGGAGCTCAGTAAAAAAACAACAACCTAATTAGGCTTCTCCATCACCACATTGTGCACACTGTAATAAGGAATTTGTTCCTTTCTTTATCCCTCTGAGACACTTAATCTATGCACCCTTTTTGACAAGAGGGGCCACGGAGCAGGAAGTCTAAGTGCTATTTTACTGTATCATAAAGTGAATGTTCAGAATATGTATATTCAGCTAAATTTCTTGGCATGTTTGAGATCAAGGGAGGCGTTGCATCCAAAAAAAAGTATTTGGCGAATGACTTAGGGAGCTTGTGTTAAAAGGACTAGAAAATTACCTTTCTACTTGTCCGAGATAGTGGTTTCCTTAAGAAAGTTCAAGGTTCTCTGTCTCTTGCTGTGTAACGTTTCCTGCTGCCAAAGATGTTTTTTAAAACCTTTTGAAACGGTCAATTAACCCCATATGTCTGATTTAAAGAAGGCCAGTGCATATGGAGCAAAGTACTTTATATTCATACATGCTGACACCAAACCCAATTACTGTAAACCTGGAAAAAATAAGATAAATGTGAAGCCCTATTCAAATCTCCATGATACAGGGTCATAATATGGGCAGTGCCTAAGAAAAAAAAACCTTCATTGCAATAACATAATACATATCTCTTAAATTCAGACCTGTCTACATAATCAATGCAATCTGCAGTTAAAACCATGGTACCAGATATTTTAACTCTCTTAAAAAGGTTTAAAAATTAATTGTGAATTTGACATTTTGAGTCCAATTATACAAAATTGTGATTTTTGTACAAAAGAAAAAGATAAAATTGACTTTTAAATGACAAGAAATCAACCAATGAACACAGTGTATATTCTAAGAGACCTGATAAATGCTTCTTAGAACTGGATTTTATTTTATTTTTTTTGGACTTTCTCATCATTGTTGTTAATAAACCATAATTTCTCTCTCTTTGTGCTTTATATCTCATCTTTTATACTTATGACATACAAACCTAATGCATATGTGAGGTGTAAAATGCTTCAAATAGTTGACAGGTGCTGTATAAATGGATTCCACTCACCATGTCTATCAAGTCCTATTTTCATTTCTTACCATTCGTATGCACCATCCTCTGAGTTTATTCTAACATGTGTTGGTTTGACATTTGCTTGGATTAACAACTGAGCTCCCAATAACCACCTGATCAAACATTTCAGAGTCATCTATGTCTTATCTTTAGGTCTGGGTGTATTACAGGAGTTATAATTCTAATTTGGGCAAATGTCACGCTTTATACTGAAGCTCAGGCCTTTTGCCAATTTAAACATCAACAAAATTCCAATATAAAAACAGTCATGCATGGCTCCCCAGTGCACGGTGCTAAAGCTGGGTCTGATGTAAATTCTGACCTCTGGTCTTGATGGATCACATCTGGAAGCCATAATCCATCCCACCGCTCAGTCATCTTCATGAAGTGAACATATCAACACACTATGTGGACCCTGGTCATTATAATCACCACCATTACTGCATGAAGTCATTTGTATTACTTACAAAGAATGCATCTCTTCATCTCTCAGACACGAGGTGTCTATCTGAATCATCTCATTCTCAAACAGGCTGATGGATCGTCGATGTAAATCCTAAGACCTAGTGGCATGTCAGAGTTATCCATTGCCATCTCTGAGGCCTGTATAACCAAGCAGCCAGGCAGCGGCCATCATTCATGACTGGAGCAGTCAGAAGGGAAACTAGGGTCTAGTCTACAGCGTTCAGACACGCTCAGTAATCACTCATGTCAGCCTGTAATGCACCGGGAGTACCCACGGTGATGGATAGTCATCTTCTTTACTCCCTCATTTTGTTTCATGCTCTCTTTCTTCCCGATACTACCATTCTTACACTTTCTCCACATTGCTTCATTCATCTTTTTGTTGCTTTCGGTGATTTTCTTCACATCCTTTCTAAGGTTTGACCTCAGTCCAAGTTGTCTCGCTACAGACAACTATTTTTGCTGGTTAATTAACCCCCGTCTGTATATCAGCATGGATGAAGCCTGATGTCTGGGTCTTTTCTAGGACTAGAGCTCTAGAGCTCAGCAGAACCCCATGATCTAGACCTAGTTAGTCAGGAGTTCATCCTACAGCAACATAATCCACATCAGACCATCATCATCTGTCACATGACACATTAAACTAGGACAATTTATAGAAGAACTGAACAAATCAACGTGTTGTAGTTCAGATGAAGCTTCAACACATTGTAAATGTGTAAATCAGGGGTTGATGATTCCTAGAGAGCTACTCAGAGTGCATGTTTTTGTACCAACCAAGCACTAACACACCTGAATCTGCTAATCAACCATTAGAGCCCCTGCTGTAGAGATTCATTAGTAGAATCAGGTGTGATAATGCTTGGTTGGAACAAAAGCCTGCACCCACAGTGGAGTTGCCCACCCCTGGTGTAAATCCTAGCGCAGTAAGAAGCCAGTAAGTCATTTATCACACCACTTGTTCAAAATTAGTCCAAAATCAGCTGCTTTTTTACAGTCTGTTGGTCAAGATCAGACCTATTGATTGTTAACGAGCTCTAACGATGTAGGTTACCGTAGCGACAGCAACTGGGGGAAAAGAGCAGAGAGAGAAGGAAATGATTTTCTTGAAATGTACTTATTGTCCCCCCCCATCAATGAAATGGGATTTTCAACCCATATCATCAAAAGTTTCACTTTCATTTGCAGAAAGAGGGTTGGGTTAATGTCCTTAACGTATCATTTAATGGACTGGAGTTGGTAAAGCTGCAGGAGATGCCTGTTCACCACTGTTAACCAGAAACTCTGACATGTTGGCAGTTTTTCAAGACAAATTACAGGCAATCAGCTGGAAATTTCAATGAGAATTTGTCCACTGATGTTTTGCATTGATTATTTTATCCCTAACAATGATGTTTCTTCTAACCCTAAATCTAACTAGTCTTTTTGTCACTTTAACCATTGTAAAAACATCCATGTATCCACAAACATTGATATAATACAGAGATAGCAGCGATGACATATATGAAAAGTTGACATTCAACATGTCCGTAGTTTGCAGCAACGTAAACTGTTTGCGTTAGATGACCTGTATGTGACCGTAGGAAGTAAACTAAACTAAAAACTAAAAAGTCTTGATGATGGATTCAAAGGCTCTGTATGCTGTTTTCATTTTTCATCCTCATTCATTAAATAATTTTCTGTTTTTTGTGTGCAGAGAGACAGAGAAAGAAACTGCCTCAGACAGAGGGAAGAACCACTGAGCATGAACTGATGTAAGACACAGCAGAATATATTTGACAGAAAATAAATGCCTGGTAAGAGACGAGAGTAAGAGAAAGCCAAGAGGGCTAGTAGCCTTTCATAAATATTATATGACTCATAAAACCCCCTCTGGGCTGGGAGGTTCTCTTAAATAGATCTAAAGCTCTATCTGTATTCCCGCCATTTTGGAAAAAGGGCTGTTTCCACCATGAAAACCAAAGAGCCGCTTAAACAGATTAATACATTCAGCATTATTTTCACTGCAAGCTGCACTGATCAGATTGGTCATGGATCAGGGGACAGATGGCTTTAGGCATAAATAGATATCACAGCAGCTTCTGGCTTCAACCTTATTACAAACCATTAAAAGGCATTTTGTACTTTTCCTTCTTAATGTCATTTCCCTCCCTGGAGAAGAGTCTTGTTTCACTAAATGGAGTTCCAATCACAGGCCTGATGCTTCTTTAATGAAAACTAAATGGAAGGTAAACAGATGAGAGTATTGGCATCGCTAAAACACAAACCGTTGTCTCCATCAACATTTTAATTTAACTTCTTTAGTTGTTTAGACAGTGGGGAAATCACAATGCATTATACAGTAGTTGGCTTTACGTTGAAACGCATTTAGTTATCCAAGACTGGACAAAGTGTTTCTTTATGAGATTAGAACGATTCAATCTTGTTTCTGTAAAACTGGATTAAAACCCGCATCACACTAGACACTGAAACTAAAATGTAAAGAACAGCAAGGACGTCTTTTATTATAAGCGAAAAAGAATAAAAACTCCATTTTTCCAGACAATAAAACAGGATTGCTTTTCTTCGTATTTGTATCTTCCATCAAAGACTAATTTATGAATATGTTCTCAATTCAATTATAAATTTTCTGCCTATTGCACTTATGTAAGGATGTCTTTCAGCTTAATGGGAATAAAACTAAATATTATTGTAAATGATACTGTAATCACAAATTTCTTTTGTATAGAACAAGAACGATCAATTAAATCACCCTATAGGACAGACACACGCTCAATAATGTAACATAAAGCAATAAAATCCATAGATTAAGATATCAGATTTCTAATTTCTAGGGTTGCACTGGCCTTGTAAGTGTAAAACCTGTGAGTGCTGCCTCTGATTTACAGATCTGTATCAACACAGGATGTTAGATTGAGATGGTTTTGCCAGCTCAGGACTGGGTGGAATGATCCGCCCAAGACGCGCCATTAGCGAGTGGATGCACTTGAAGAAATTAAAGAGGACGACTATGGGCTACAGCAATTATAGAAACGATTCCTGGCGTCTGAGGAAAGGAAGCACGGCGGGGATGTCCATTGCATTTTAAGAGCCTTAAGATGCATCTGTGAAGGAACAATGATTTAGGAGAGGGGCCTGCATTTCTCAGCTGTGTCGTCAATCAGCTAAAACCGGGAAGAATTGAGGAAAGCCTCCATGCTCGGAGCCCTGTTGTTCATTTTCATGCATTTAATCCCATTTAATCTTTTTTCGGACCAGGAAAGTTTTTGCTGAGCCTGCAACCCCACGCCTCCCTCACGCTTAATATAAACTCCAGTGGCTGAATGACCAATACAAATGATATATATTAAATTTCTCACCCTGCCTGGCATTTTTACACATATACTACCCATTAGGATCAAGAAATCCACCTTAATTTAAGAAGGCTTTTCTCATTAACTGTTCCAATGTATTAATGCAAAGAGTCTCTACCCTTCAAAAGTTTAGTAGAAATGTCCTTATTTTTGAAAGAAAAGCCCTGTTTTTTCCATGAAGATAACTTTAAACTAATCAGAAATACACTCTATATATTACTAATGTAGTAAATGACTATTGTAGCTGTGAATTTCTGTTTTTTGGTGCATCAATATCTACATAGGTGTATAGAGGCCCATTTCCAGCAACTATCACTCCAGTGTTCTAATGTGTCTAATTGTATGAGAAGGTTAATGGATGGTTAGAAAACCATTGATGCTAACATGTTAGCACAGCTGGAAACAGTTTAGCTGCTTAGAGAAGATAGACAATTGATCTTACTTTAAAGAAAACTAAGCTTAAACTCATGGTGGTGAATAAAATCCTGACTTTTCATGGAAAACACTAAATTGTCCAAGTCCACAGCCTGATTCCACCAACACTGACGTATCCCAAATCACATTCCTGACAAAAATCAGCCATAGATAGTTGGAGAGAAATATTTGCATGACTTATCACATTTTTCACCAAACAGTCAAGACAATTCTTGGCTGACGGCTTTTCAACAGTTTCTGTTGGGCAACGTAGACTGAGATGCAGTTGCTGTATTATTATTATTTTATTTAATCTTTGTGTTTATCTTTCTATCCTCTGAGCAGTTTCCTCTCATCAGTATCAACATGTAAATGTGCTTCTCTGTAATTATTTTTCTCCATTAAGTTGTGGGTCTACGTGGTGAAACATTTAATTAAAAGGGACTCCCACCTCTCTGAGACACAATGTACAATGATCAGAGGAAAAAGAAGTTCAACAGGGTTTTTTTTTTTTTGTGCCAGGTGAAATCTGGCAGCGAATCCAACCCATCCATCCATCCAACCAACCATCTGGTCATACACCTCGTTGCTAATTTGGCAGCTTACCCATGTCAGGCCTAGTGCAGCGTGAGTGGGAGTTGGGATCTGAGAATCTGGCAACCGGAGAGCAAAGTGACATCATACTTGAGCCTCCATATCCATCCCAATAGACCCTCTACATGGCAGACATTTAGATTTGTCCAAGCAGGAAAAGCGCAGGTGGATTTAGGAACATTAATTATGGCTGCACTGGATTTAGATGAACAGCTTCCATGGCTGTGGTGTTGCTTAATGGAGCCATCATTAACCCTCTATTGCATAGTGTTTATTTAGTTTATCTTCAATTTTCTAAAAAAGCTGTGATAGAAAAGCTGTTTTTATTGTTAGGTGTGAAAAGGGGGCTTTTATTTTGAAGGACATACAATTTACATACAACATACAAAATTCCCTTTGTTCATGGAGAAGGAAAATTTTCACCAATTAAAAAAATTACCACTTATTTTCTCTATTTTTAATGCTAATTTTATAGCAAATATGCTAGAATTTTGTAAAATTCCCCCCCCAAAAAAATTTAACTCACCATATAGACTAGGTAAACTTATAAACTTAATAATTATTACATTTAATTCAGTAAAAAAATATTCTGAATTTTGGAAAATTATTTTTTTGGAAAAAAATAAACTCACTACCTGGGGAAGTGAACTTAATTTTTTTTTCTTTTTTTTTCATTTAATAAAATTGTGATATTAAGTTGTTCTAATATGCTGAAACAGATTATATTTGGAATTAATATGGAAAAAGTCCTAGTTTATACAACCCAATAGAGTCCCATTGACTTACATGTATATAGCATGTATATAACTATGTTTACAACCACCTGTGCTTTCCCTGCTTTGGCAAGTCAAAACGTTGGCTTTTAAAAGGGACCATTAGTCAAACTATTGTTATAAAAGGGAGCTTTTTATGTCAAGATCCATCAGTATTTCATCCAAAGTTGAGGGACGGTAATGAGGGAAGATGCAAAACCAACAAAATAGTGGTTAGAAAATGACAGAATCAGACATGACTATAACATTGGTAATGGGAGCATCCAAGCATGGCCCCTTGCTCTGTGTTGCACTTTATTCTAAAGATAATAAGGCAAAGTTCATATTCATCACAAGATTCAATAGATTTTTGTATTTGCACAGCACATACTCGCCTTTTATCTTGATTTATTCGGCTCGTGAAAACGACAGTAAACCATAAATAGCCATCAATCTGCTTCAAACGACCAGTTTATAGGTTTGAAAACATCTCGCCAAAGGATTGCAGCTGGAAATTTACCAGTTGGCTAACAGTGGCACATTTACAGCAATGTTCAATGATTAATGTGTGTTGTCCTTATGAATACATAAATATATGAATAAATTAATTCAATGAAAGCTGTAGTCACATCACTGCGGAAAACAATGGTTAATAAGTAATGAATTTAAAAACAATTCTATGATTACAGTAAACAGAACTTTAATACAGGAATTGTGTATGTCTCTGCCCTTTTAATTGATATACAGGCATTATATTATAATTGCTGTGATGATTGTCTTCCACTTCAGTTATTCTACGATTTAAAGCAATAAAAAACTTTGTGGAAATCATGTAAATTATTCTGACTGCATAACAAACCAAGCCAGATCCCAAAACCCATCCTCATTATTCTCATCCCAGCTGCCTAATTATTTTACCACGCAAAGAAGATAAAGTGCAGAGCTCAAAGAATGTGGACATTAATGTCGTAGAGCTTCTAGAAACTTGAAAATCCTGCCAAACCTTCCGCGACCCATGGCTCCCTGTTTTCCTCCCGTCTCTTCCTTTGTCAGAGTTCAGTATCTTGACTTGATATTTCAGGGTTCTGAGTGCTGTCATAGAGATTTCTGTAGAAGTTATAACTTAATAAAACTTTCTCTTCTCTACTACAGCCTTCCTTTCACTACACCTACTGTATTCTATTCTTACCTTCTCATTAGGGAGAAATGTCTCTGCAGAATTGGCCCTCGTATATTGTGTTAAGGCTATAAATAATAACACACACATACACACATACCCAGCTTTTCCTGTTATGTGTACAATCCTCTCTTTAAAATCCATGCATAAAGGAGAAAAGTGCATTTCACTTATGGGCACACAGCTCGGTAAATCTGGCCAAAGTATGTGTACTTCACTCTCGTCCAAAGTGGTGTACATAGTGTATGAGGTAGAGTCCAAGACGCCATAAATCAAGGAGAATGCTGCAGCACTCAGTTTCCTGTTCCACCTGACACAAGTGCCACAAGGTTGCAGGTGCAGAAGTAACATGTGCATAACAAATGACATTTTTTTTTTAGAGAAAGAGATAAAGGATGGCGTGAGAGAAAGAAGGGAAGCGTTTGAGCTGAGGAGGTATTTTTGGAAGAGGTCTTTTGAAGACAGACCGGCATCCTGCTGACCAAACTCTGTTAGATAGCTTGTTTTTCCACTGAGGAACCACATGGGAGATGGGTTTAAATTGAGCTTTGCTAGTAGAACTAGATGTTCATTTGCAGATTGTAGGGAACGGCAAGGTGCTTAAACCGTAATGAGGGAGTTTAGATGTTGTATGAAAAGATCACCCAGTGAGACATGCAAATTGCTCGGTGAAAGCCCAGATTTCGTGCAGACTCTGAGGAGAACCATTCAATCAATCAATCAATCAATCAATCAATCAATCAATCCTTGAGGTTCAGGTACAGTCTCTCTCTCTCTAAGAGAGTCAAAAAGTTTTAAGACGCATTCATCAGGTCTCAAATGTACATTTACTGGTTTATTTGAGATATTTCTACTACTTTCTACAGAAGTCAATCCTCTAATGGAGGATAAATGGCATTGTTACAACCCATTTGATCCCAGTCAATTGATAAAAATATGGTGTTTTTTTGGTCTTCAGCTCAACTGGTCTTAGCCTTCATGTGGTCTGTCTTGGTCTTGGTCATGGTCTAGATACTCTCTGGTCTTGGCAGTGCCTTGGTCTTGGTTTAGGCTGCCCTGACTACAAGTCTAGTGTGAACCAGGCATTTTTTAGAGAGGAAATGTGCAGCTTGAATAAGAACTACATGTTATAAAGCTCTGTATTAGAAATAGGGTGGGAAATAATGTGGAAATACAACTTTCTGTTGCCTTGTGCATATTGATAAAGGTTTGTATTACTCTGAATAACTCAAACACCTCTACTGCTGCAGATATATGCTGTCCATAAAATGATGAGTAGGCTGCTCTTTTAAATTAAAAACTCATTAGGGCTGCCCTGTTTTATGTAAATGCATGAGAAATGACTCTTAATTGGTGAATGTTCTCCACTTTCTCCAAAGGGACAAACTAAAGATTATATATTCTACATATCACATCTCATCATATTGCTCTGGAGGTGGAGTGTGGGTGCACTGATGCATTTTGAGTCAAAAGGCCAGTCTGCAGGTTGTCAGTCCATCATGCGTCCGTTAACTGATGAACAGAATTAACACTTCCTGTCTCAGAGACAGACATTTAAGAATGTGTGGAGAGTGAATTGCTGATGGAAGACCAACTCTTGTTAATGGCAAATATAATGGACAAACAAAAATATGTTCTTGGTGAGTATCACATTGAAGGTTACATGCTTTAAATCATGGACACCACCAATTGGCAACCAGTTGAAGTAGAAAGCTGTAGCAGGCATTTAAAATAGTAACCATTCCATATGCTGGCCATTTAAATCCTGTCAGTAATTGCTGTCAAATAAAACACATTTAATTCATAGTATTATGAATCAAAGCCCATAATGTTACAATTAATTGTCCCTTGATTTTGTAAAATTGCAGAAAAAAAAAACTATACGACCAAATCTGCACATTAAAGTGTATTAATCACATGGTAAAAGATGTTCTGAATGTTTTTATTACTTAAAATGGCCTAAATAATAGATTTTTTTAAGAAATATAAGAAAAAGTTGTGAACATAGTCTCAGGATAGTTTCCATTAGGTTCTATACACTAGGAATTTAACATATTCGCAGATTGTTGCTATATGGCAAAAACATATTTAGCATATTATAAAAAATGATGACATCAAGATTGAATTAAAGGTAATACATTATAATAATAAATGTTTACTTACACCAGAATGTGAATTCAATTTTTTATTTGTAAAAATGTTCCCGAATTCTGAATAAAATACAGATACGTGATGCTCATCCATGGTATCCTGGTCATGTGACCTTATAAATTGTATATCCTTCAAAATAAAAGCCCACTGAACTGTAAAAACATTGATTTTATATCACAGCTCTTTAGAAAAATCAAGATAAAGTAATTGTTTGTTGTGTGAAGTGCAATTAATTCAGTGCAATTGTGCACTGAATTAATTGTATATATTTATGTATTGTTTGTGGGGGCACCACAGTGTTCACCCAGGGCCCCAAATATCTTAGGAACACCCCTGCTCTAATGTGGATGAAGTTGCGGTAAGCAGATTTCACCATGTGGAGACACTTTAAACAGAGAAATGGCTTTTAATCTAACTGGATGTCAGCTTCACTTTGTCGTGTATTTAATCTTAATCTGAACTTTTTTGATAGTCACAGTCATCCTTTACCTGTCCTCCTTGTTTGGGGCGGCAGGAGACAGCTCATCCTTCATGTTAGCATGGATTTTTGACAAATCTGTGTTGTGCGAACCAACATACCACGTCTGTCTGTCCTTCCTGAGTGACTTATAATGGATCGTGAACTTTAAATCTTAATATCCTGTGCTCCCACAGCACAGCAGTACCATGCTCTTTCCAGAAAGTCAATATTAAACCTCCAGAGATTGCATCAACATCTTATAACTGGAACAGGTGCAGCTGGTGACACGAGCTGGATTTGTAGAACTTTCACTCATGCGGTTATGATTTTTGCTTCATCTGAACACACATCCAGTAAAAACAAATCTAATCAGCTGGAGAAAATGGAGAAACCGTTGCAGGCTTCTCAGCAGTTAAGATAATTGCAGCTGGTGATATTTCCTGCTTTTACTCTGTATTTTATCCTTTATTTAAACATAACAGCGGTTTCCCTTAAATCGAAAAGGAAAATCTATGCATGAGTTTGGAAGTTGCACCACTCACAAATGAGTTTTATGACACTTTTTTTCTTCCTGGCTCTGTTACCATTTTGCACCTGTTAACTATAAATCAGTAGCTAAGCGATTTGAGGCTAACAGAGCATCCATTATATAAATGCTGCAACTATCAATTCAGTTATGGGGTGACCTAACTACTCACTGGGGCTGAGGCCATTTACAGTTGTTTCCAGACTGAAGTACAAACCTTGTGTGGAGTTTAGAGACAAGAAGGAGAAAAAAAAAAAAAACATCTGCAGGTATTAAATACAATTTTCTGGATTTTTGATCCATTAATTACGACCACATGGCGTCATGACAGGGACATAAATCACAGAAACTGAATGAGCTGCAGCTACAGCAGAACGGTCCCCAGATGCAGCCTGGTAGGTGTCTATAATTCCTGATTCCAGAACTGACTGAAACACGCTGAACAGTCTCCGTGACACCAGAGAATAAAATCAAACCAAATCCATCAAAAGCACATTTCACACACATGATACAGAAGGTTTATCACTTCTTCTCCACTGTCTACTGAATATAATGTGAGGTTTATACAGTAAATGCTTATAAACACACACATTAATAAATACACCAGTTATTTTGTTGTTCTGGGTCATTTAGTTTTGAAAAACACATCAAAATGTCGACAGTTCACACACACTTTACTCCAAAGTGCTGCTATTATATTGTTTAATTGAAGTAATTTGCATTACTTTATCTTCATTTTTTCTTAAAAGCTGTAATAGAAAATCAGTTAGGTGTGAAAAGGGGGCTTTTATTTTGAAGAACATACAGTTTATGAGGATTTGTGAAGTCACATAACCAGGATATCCTGTTTATCAGACCCTTTTGGAAAAATTAACTCCCTATGTGGGATAAATAACAATAACAATATGCAAATATGGAAAATTCTTAGTGTATACAACCTAATGGAGTCCCATTAACCTACATAGCATGAAACTATTAACTGTTAACTTTTCCTTATATTTCTCTATTATTTAGGCCATTTTAAGTAATAAAGGCATTCAAACCCTTTTTTTTCTGCAATGTCTAATATTTAAAAGGGTTAAAACTTTTACTTTGAAGGCAGTTTTGGATTTGAAAGCTGTCACCGGTCATACGCCGTTAATTATCTAACAAAATGTGCATGTTTCTGTCTATGCTGGAACTCATTGGGATGAAGACATCTGCCAGGCTTGTAGATAATGCTTTTATGTGATACTGGTGCTTTGGAATAATGTTCAATCGTAAACTTCCATCTGCCAGCTTTACTCTTGACAAGGCCCTTTTGACAGGGTCTTTCGCACCCTCTTCGACGATGATCTACAACTTAAACGTCTCGCGGTGCATCGCAGCCATTAACAGCTTCAGAGTTCCACAGTGCATCCAATGACGCGTTGGGTTTTGCTTTACCAACTTTTCCACAGCTCATTACAAAGATGCTTTTAGGAGAGCAGGTCCAAGGGCGAATTGTAAAACAAGACAAATGGGAAGATGAAAAAGAGGAAAGATAAAAAAAGATACAGTCACAAAGAACAGTGGTAATCAGAATCGCTAGCCTGTAGAGACAAGTCCGGTGGGAAAAGGGATGACTTGGGTGAAGTATTACACAAGCTTCCCATCCTAATTTGTGCCGCTGCTACAGGCTGTCAATAAACCTCAATAAACCATCCTGGAGAATCTCTAATGCCTGCTAAGCAGCTGCTTTCATCGCTCTGCGAAGTATTTCCATTCGCTGCCAGACAGAGATATGAGGTTTGGTTTGTTGAGAAGACTTTGACCCTTCGTTTTCTTTCTTTTTAGAATAGAGAGGCTGCGAAAATCAATGTGGGATCATACGTCTACAAACACTGATGGTTTGAATTACATTAAAAAGCTTTTAAAAATTTCTTTGTGTATATTTCATCAAGGTAGTACATTGTGACTAAAGAAAAAATCCTTATAATCCTGCATTAAGAACACTTTTATATCGAAATCAAAATGAAAATGTGAAGAAAAATGTGTCAATTTTATAATTATTTTACATAAAATGAAGAAAAATTAATATTAGGTTGTTAAAAGAAATAGCAGTGTCTGAGTTTTTCTTTAAAAAACTCAAATATTCACTGTATGAACTTAAAAATCTTAGTTGTATAACCACAGTTTCTGAGATCTGCTTCACATCTGTGTTGCATGGAGTCAACCAACTTCTAGCTACTATGAACAGGTGTTTCAGCCTCATAATTCGTCTGAACTTCTTAGTTTTGCCTCATTTTTGATGTCAGCCAATGAGTTTTTGATTTAATTAAGGTTTAGGGATTGGGTTGTTGGTCTGGACCCAAGATGCTGCTGATTTACTGGTGTGTTTGGAGTCTTTGTCTTGTTAAAACTTCTCATTTCAAGTGTATTTCCACTTCACCGTAATGCAACATGACCTCTTCAAGTATGTTGATATAGGCAAACTGATCCATCCGTCCATCTTTGTCATATTGAAACACACATTTCAAGGATCTTGGATCAGTTTGCCTATATCGACATACTTGGAAAAAGTCATGTTGCCTTCTTAGTTCTTCTACTTCTTAGTTTTGCCTCAGAAACAACATTTTTGTTGTAACCCCACAGGTTTTAAATGCGTTTAATGTTTGGAGATTGGGTTGGCTGCTCCAGAACTTTAATTTTGTTGGTCTGGAACCAAGATGCTATATACTGTGATGTGATATAGGCAAACTGATCCATCTGTCCATCTTTTTCATATTGACACACACATTTCAAGGATCTTGGATCAGTTTGCCTATATCAACATATTTGGAAAAAGTCATGCCGAAGAGGAAATACCCTTGAAATGTGACCTCTTCAACTCACAATTATTCTAAGGATTTTAGCTTTACTATTGCTATTACTATTGCCGGTCTGGAAACACCTTAAAGTGCGATGCCACTGATCCTGGCTCCAGTTTCCAGGCTGTGTAGTGATGAATCTTCCTCCCTTGTTTACCCTCACAGGCATATTTGCTTGGCTTGGACTTTTCTGTCTGTCCGAAGTGACTGTGAACATCTGGTGCTATTTGTCCTCCAGCTGTGAGTCTCCCTCATATGAGGTATCGCTCGTATCCTAAAAGTAAGTTGGTGTCTTTTTCCCCTTTTATTGCTCGGAAATAAAATGGGGGGAAAAAATATAAATTGTGGCTGTGAAGCGTCTAAATAGTTTTTTTTAATCTGTGCCAGACTGGTCTTGGGTGAATGTAAACCTTCAGATTTATATGGGTGATTAGATTTCTATCATTTCCCTCAACATGCATTTTAATGTGTAAATTAGACTCTGAATGATGAATTTGGAGTCTTTCAGATTAGATAACAGTGAAGCCCTTTGGGTTATTTTAGTATTTTAATACTATTTTAATATCGGTACATCTCTATCATCCAATCTGTCATGTGGTTATTCAGCCAAGGCGGCACCAATTAGCACCAAAGCAGGTCAAAGTCATTATCCATATCTGTGTAAAGACAGTCAGTCAGTGTCAGAAACAGAAATTCATGAATTCAGCAACATGGCAAAACTCCACCTCCTTCTAATTGGAAAACAAACAAACACTAGTCTTATTATAATTTCGATGCATTCTGTTGTGACTAGTATGGATGACAAACTTCTCAAAGTCACTGATGCTATTTCATGTCTTTCTGCCGGCTCCTATTAAACCCGACCATATTTATGTGTGACCTGACCCAGTCTGAGACATAGTGCTGACTGGATAATGTACGTGGACCAGGCTGAGCCTGATCTGGTGTCAGTTCCATGGATTCCACCCTCATGAGCAAAGACTAGGAAGCAGAACCAGTATCAGTCTCAGAAGCAGAGCTAACGGGTCCATGACACCAGAGACCACGAGCTATTCAGGCTTCTTTTTTTTATGCCAGTGGCGTGTTCTTCTGAACTAAATAACCTTTAAACGACTATTTGATTGGAGGTCATGGGCCTTTGGGCAGGTAGTCTCTAATTGGCTCGTTTTCTCCCTTCCTCATGGTGACATTTCAGGTCTTCACATGTCTGTCACTGTCTCCCTGATGACTTTACACAGGCCCGGTGCCCTCGCAGGAAAAAGCAGCTTCTGTAATTCCATCTTATTGCTAAGTGCTTGGAATTAATCCTCGCTGATTGTTTAATTATTTACACAGCAGTACATTTATATTGTTGCTTTTGCAAACTCCTGCAGGAATGAGTTTGTGGACTTGAGTGTTTAATTCAATAATTTATTTAAGGATAGTATATCTATCTATTTATAAAGCTAAGAGCATTTAAAATAGTTTTATTCAACATTCATGTTGGTTTCTTATTTAAAAGTCAACAAACCTGCAAAGCACAATAGTTAAATTCCACTTTATTGAATTAAGGTTTTATTTCCCAGTATCTTGCAATGCATTCGGTAATAGATGAAGAAAGCTTGACTTATGGGTCAGTGGCAAGATTAGAAGTTGTGTATCACAGCACTATCCCTTCATTCCAATTCAAAGCTCCGTTGTTTCGTTTCTTCCTGCATCGACTGTGCAGCTACTGCCACAAAAGTATTGTAACGTCTCTCAAAAACCCACCAAATCAACAAGCTTCATAAGATTAGTGCACGAATAAAGTACTGGCACCAGGGGGAAAAAAACAGGCAAAAAAAAGTCTGCTGCACAAAAAGGAATAAAAAAACAGGCAAAAGATAAGAAAGTCTGGTACATACAATAGGGAATACGTGTTATTTAAGAGGATGTGGGTTTTTTTGACAGTCGCCTGCAATAAAAACATTTGCTTTAATATCGATGAGCTCCAAACACACAAAAATAAAAGTCTGGTACTTACAGTCCGGAATATTTAAGCGGATGTGCCTTGTTTTTTCTGTCTTGATTTTTTTTTTACTTGGCGTTTAGAGAGGAAGCATAGATTCAACAGAGAAAAGGTTAGACTCTTAACTTATTGTCTCTCCCATTTATTATAATTTTATGTAATTGCTGCAGCTCGGACAGCTCTCTCTTGAAAATGAGACCCTGGGTCTCAATGAGATACTTATCTCTATAAATAAAGATAAAATAAAAGAGAGAAATGCATATTCCTACAGGCACAGCACTAGTTGTATAGAACAACTCTTCCAGAAACTGGTATCCTTGAATGCACATACTCAAAAAGAACAATAAACCAGTAGTAAAGTTTTCTGCAGGGATGCTTATTAGTTCTGTGCGACTCCATGCAGCCTATAGCTAGATCTAAATGTCTCTACATTTAGGGATTCTTATCTACCACTGTCATCATTTCAGAACTTTTGTTCAATACTTTAGTTTATAACTAAATACATGCAGAGCTAATGGCATTCCCTCTCATCTCTACTTCATATTCAGTGCTAATTAATCCATTTTAGCATGTAAAGACAGAGCCAGTTTATTTGTAAGGCACATTTCAACAAGGCAACTGGAAGTTCTTTATCTAAAAAGGCATCAAGACAAATTGTAAAAGCAACATATCTCACTCTATTTATAACATTTCTTTAATCTAAAATTATGGAGTTAAATAGGGAATGAAAATAAGATGAAATGGAATAAGAGATAAAACAGGAGCGTAAAGAAACGGTGCGTTAAGATATTAATCAAAAGCCTCGAATTTGTTTTAATGAAAGGCAGCGGCAAACAGGGGGAAATATAAGTATTCCGCTTTGATTTAAAAGAACTGAGAGTTGCAGGAGACCTGCACTTTTCTGGGAAGTTTGTTCCAGATATGTGGAGCAATAACACTGAAGTTTTTACTTTGAGGACAGAAAGTGGACCTGTCATAGACCTGGCTGGGTGCTTCATGTCAGAGCAAAACCAACAACAGTGTTTAAAAATCTATTAGATAACAAACGGGAAGTGTTAAGTCCTCAGACCTGTGATGTGATCTTATAATTCTTAGTCTTCCTGGAGCTTTTTTATTGAGATTTTGGACGTTTTTTCCAAAAAAATCTTGATAAGACTTAGGTCCTTTAATTATTCAGGTGACTGAAGGCCGACTGTGTAATTGTCTTGATGTGACATTTTAAAATTCAGGTCCATGACTGCCACACAGAGCTCTGCCTTGGTTTGTGTGTTTTAACACAAGCGACTGAAGCCCAACGCTGACTTTTAATCGTTCTCCCTTCAAAAACAATTACTTCGGCTTTATCGTCGTTTAATTGAAGAAAGTTTTGGCACATCCCATCATTGATTTGTTTCAAAGCACTTATTCAGCGTTTGAAATTGGGAGTATAGTCCCCTGGTGATATGGTAATGTAAAATGTTCAGTGTTGTCTGCATAATAATAGCAATAGATTCTGTTGTTTTCCATAATCTGAGCATGTCGATGGTGAACAGAAGGGGATCCGGAATGGAGCCTGGGGGAACTCCACGGGTCATCTTTGTCCGCTCAGATGTGCAATTATCTATCCACAAAGCAGTTACTGCTTTTTAAAGGCATTGTGTGTAAAGTTTTTGAAGCAATTTACTCGCTTTAATCGTTTTAAATGAGAGGAGGGAAAATAGGAGACTCTCCCAGACTATCTCAGTGAACTATAACAACTTCCTGTGGACCGATTTGTAAGTGAAGCACGTGGGTCGGGTTATACACAGAATTTCTGTCTGGCTAGTTTGACCAAAAAACATATGAACACAACAAATAAAGCATACAGTTATACAGCAACAATTACTTTGATATAAAGTGATATAAATTCTATGTTCTAAAGGGGGCTTTTATTTTGAAGGACATAATTTAAGGTCAAATGTCCAGGATATCCCTATTGCTCGTGGACATTTGACATGTGAGCATCGTTGTCTAATCAACCAAAGGTTATCTTTTATTCCGAATTCTGAAAAATTTTCACCAAATAAAAACTTGAATTCACTATTTGGAGTAAGTAAAGTTTTCAAATATGCTAAAATAGTTGTTTTGCCATATGGCAACAATATGCAAATATGTATAATTCCTAGTGTATACAAGATAATGGAGTCCCATTGACTTACATAGCATGAAACTATCCTCATATTTCTTATATATATCATATTATTATAGGCTGTTTTAGTAATTTTTCTCAATGATGAGGGTTAAAACTATATTTTAAAGAGTTTTTGAGTTTCTTGCCCAACATAATGTGTCACTGACCCCTAACTATACACTAATATCCTTGACAACTATTGACAACTTTTTTCTCTACCAACTCATTACTCCTAATATTTAAAGTTTTTTTTTTCTCTTTTGGCATTATACTCTATCCTCGGCTACTAATTGGCCGATAATTATCTAATTTTAGAGCGAGTCCAAGAGGATAATTGATCTCCATTCTGTACCCAATACTGTACTTTGCCTATAAACAGAAATGGAAAAGCATGAAGTGAAACAAAAAGTTAAAGCATGGCATGAAAATGAAAACGGGGAAACAAAGAGAACAGCATGAGCGTGAAAAAAAAAAACAGGTTTTTCATGTTTCTTCCCTCCTTCAGATTGCTTTAGGCCAGTGAATTACTGTAGCTCCGGTCCATCGGCTGATTGGCGTTTGCACAAATGTACAAACAGGGATTAGGTGTGGTCAGAGCCAAGTGATACATCCAGACCAAAGAGAGACGACTTCCTTCTTCAATGGCTCCCATCCCTTCTGTCACCATATGTGCTGCTATCGCTCTCAGTCGAGGACGTTCCTGGCTAAAACCTCCAGTTGGCACAAAGAAGTCCTGTCGCTGTCTGCCAGCTACACAATTGGACAACAAGAGATGGAAGCAACGTAGTCTTTAACACATGCTGTGTATGATGGGTGGCGTTCAGCCCCTGGAAATGACAGGGTGGGCTGTGGAATCAATGTCTTTCTATAGGAAAGGAATAATATTCTAACCAGTGTTAAAGTCTTGATACACATCTTATGAGGTTGGTTGGCACAAAATTAAAATGAATGAATGAAACAACCAGGAGAAGAAGTTTGGGGTCACCAAGAAATTTCCAATCAGTTTTTCCAATGAAGATAACTTTAAACTAATCAGAAATCCACTCTATGCATTACTAATGTAGTAAATGACTATTCTAGCTGCAAATGTCTGGTTTTTGGTGCATCAATGCCTACATAGGTGTATAGAGGCCCATTTCCAGCAACTATCACTCCAGTGTTCTAATGGATCAATGCATCAGAAGGTTAATGGATAATTAGAAAACCCTTGATGCTAACATGTTAGCACAGCTAGCAGTTTAGCTGGTTAGAGAAGCTAGAAAACTGACATTACTTTGACAAAAGCAAAGTTTGTAGGAAATTAATACTATTTTTAAATACAAATCATTATTTATAACCTTGTCAATGTCTTGACTATATTTTCTATTAATTTTACAACTCATGGTGGTGAATAAAAGTGTGACTTTTCATGGAAAACACTAAATTCTCTGTGTAGTATATATGATATACAATATTTGGGCATACTGAGTCATAATTAGGCTATAATATGTACATTTCTGACCTAATTTGTTAATGTTTAGGCAGATTATTTCATTATTTACTACTTATATCCATCATTTTATTAATTTCTTTTTGTTTTGACAGTTTTACAGTGACCTAAAACACTGCAAACATCATTCGACCAATACACTGACATGTTGTTTTCCAATAGAAACATTTATTCAATCATAGCAGAATGTCATAAAAACACTAACAGCAGATGGAAGTGCCTCAGATGTGTCAGTTCTACCTTTTATAAAATAGACAATATATTGTATTGACATTCAATACCAAAAAGTGAATGACCCATCTCACAGTAGCTTTATAGAATGTACAATTTATGGGGAAAAAAAGACAGTAAGTGACAGAAGTGCAGCGGCTGCAAGAGAACAAAAAAGGCAATAAAACTGTGAGTCATCATTGTGTGAAAGTAGAAAATATACAATGAGAAAAAGGCATGAAAAAATGTACATTTCTTCTAAATAGACAAAAAACACCTGTTTATTCATTCTGTTTCTCTGTATTTGTCCATATAAGCTAAAATATAATATAATAAATGATCTAATACGACTTGTCTTTGTACAAAAACGCTCATTTCAATCAAATGTGTCTCACAAATCTGTTTAAATCTGTGTAAATGTTAGTTCCGTCCATATTCTATTTGGGTGCACTGATCATGCTGTTTAATCTTGCATGCACCACTTCCATTTCAACAAATCTTTGACTTCTTTGAGACTTTTGTGCACTTTTGCACATGAGGGCAAAAACAAGACGTGTTGGATTTATATTTTCATTCCGTGTTGAGTGTGAACTGCAACTTTAGCCTCTAAGTTAAGTTTAGAACATGAGGAAATCTGTTCTGACATACAGTGTTTAAACATTGGCAGAAAAAAATCAATTTTTTTTGTTCATGGTTGAGTATGTGTGTGTAAAAGAAGTGATTTTAAAAAGTGTGGTAACTCTATGCACTTAGTGTCAAAATAAAACAATGACTGTATTCATTGTAAAACCCACACACACTGATGCTCTGCTGTCTGTTTTAAGAGATTTGGAAATGTGACTCCAAGACTGAAAAAAGGTTGATAATTATAAAAAAAAAACTGTAATTTGTGCCAGCTGCTCACAAGATATGAGGCTAAAATAAAGATTGGCATCCTGAGTTTCCATAGTATGATCAGACACGTCTATATTAACCCTCTACTGCATAGTGTTGCCATATGGCAGCAATTAAATTAAAAATAAAATTTTAATTATAATGTCAATGATAAGTTGAATCATCAGAAAATGAATATATTCTATAAGATGTTTAACCCTCTATTGTATAGTGTTGCCATATGGGAACAATTACTTTGTCTTCATAAAATGTTTTTTTACAGCTAGGCGCGAAACAGGGGCTTTTATTTTGAAGGACATACATTTGATGAGGTCACATGACCAGGATATCCCTATTGCTCATGGACATTTGACATGTGAGCATCATTTTCTCACAACCAAAAGCGTTTTTATTCAAAATTTGGGAAAATTTTCAGCTCATTATCTATGTTGATGTTTAATTTTGATGTTAAAGACTTGTTGCCGCATGGCAACCATATGCAAATATGTACAATTTGCATATTGTTGCAATGGAGTCCCATTGACTTGCATAGAATGAAACTATCCTGAGATTATGTTTATTATGTCTATTTTAGCATGTACATGAGCAATGTACATGAGAAAACAGGATATCCTGATAAATTGAATGTCCTTCCAAAATAAAAGCCCCCTTTTTGATATACATTTATTACAGCTTTTTAACATTCAATATCATGCAATAGAGGGTTAATGTTATTTTGTCATTTATTTCTTACAAAGCCCTTGAAGTAGAAAAACACAGAACAATGACATTTAAGAATTTATCTTATATTAATCCACTTTATTATCATATATCAATGGATTTGAAATGGATTCTCACTTTTCTTCTTATATCAATGTTCAGATTTCAGACTTCTTAATCGGATATGTGGAATTAAATCACTATTTTGAAAGGTTAAAAAAACAAATTCCTTTTAACGAAAGCTCCCTTAAATCGATTACTAAAACATTTTGGGGTAAAAATGAAGCCAGAAAACTTAGACGAATAGATATTTTGTGATTAGCTGCGACTTGCCTGTGAAATGTTATTCCTCATTCCTTGGATTTGACATTTTCTCTCAGTCCAAATGCACAAAAAGTCCGACCTTCTCTCCTGTGTGAAGTGGACAGATCAATGCTGCAATACAGCAGTGGCTGAGCCATGTCCCACAGATCAGATGTGTATCAGTGTGTTTATATATATATATAAATATATATATCTACGGCTCACAATGGAGCCTGTCCCCTGAAGAAAAATGACACAATACATTGCAATGCCAGTCGCTGGGATTTAAAAAAATAAAAGCCTCTAACTGCATGTCCTTGGTTCTATTTCTACAAATTGTGAACACATGTTTTCTCTGAGGTTTCTCTCCACTGGACCTGAACAACCATCATCAAACCACTCACACTAGAAACCTAAAATGAGGAAATTATAAAGCTCTATATATCATATCAAATCTTTTTTTTTACAATTGCTAAAAGACAATTTTACAAACTCGGCTGTTTTTTATCAAACAGTCATTATTAATCACAAATATATGCAAAATGCATATTTGGTATTGTCTTATTTTCCCAAGAGATTTACCAAAAAGTGGCCCCATTTACCTGATATTATCACCCTATAATTTAAAAAGTACAGGGCCTAACATTGAGCCTTGGGGCACCCCTGAAATAAGAACCAAACAGTCATTATCAATCATAAATATACATGGAAAAGACATATTTGGTATTGTTATGTTATTTTCCCAAGAGATTTACCAAAAAGTGGCCCAATTCACCTGATATCACCCTATAATTTAAATAGGGCCTATAATAGAGCCTTGGGGTACACCAGATTTAATTTCATGCATCTTTGAGTCGCAAACTTTCTAGAAAGTTTTTATCCCTGAGATAAGAACTAAACCATTAAAGGATTAAGATTCATGGGGCCTAAATAATGATATTTTATCACATATTTCCAACACAAAATATTCAGAGACAGTCATTATTAAGCATAAAAGGAAATGGAAAAGACATATTTGGTATTGTGGTGTTGTCCCAAGCGGTTTACCAAAATGTGGCCCCAATTACTATTACTATGACAATGAGAGAAATAGCAAAAAATCACCTTTCTGGTTTTAAATATTACTGAATTTTTCTAAAAAGCTGTGATATAAAGTCTATGTTTTTAGAGTTAGGTGTGAAAAGGGGCTTTTATTTTGAAGGACATACAATACGAGGTCACATGACCAGGATATCCTGTTTGCTCATGGACATTTGACACGTGAGCGTCACTGTCTCATAACTGAATGTTGTCTTTTATGCAGAATTTTGGAACATTTTTGCCAAATTAAAAATAAAAATGAATTAAATTTTGATGTTATAAGTTGAGTTATAAGTCAAATATGGAGTCCCATTGACTTACTTTCTATTTGAGACTACTAATCTAATATTTAGGCCATTTTAAGTAATAAAATCATTTCCTACAATAGATGGTTAAACAAAAAGTCAATTAAGTCATGTGAATGCTGTTTCCATCTCTGATTGAACCATTGAAGGAGAACAAACATTTGCAATTTCAAGCTTTTTCTCCATTATCACTTTTCTTATTGAGACTCTTATAATTATCTAAGTTAATGTTCTGTGAATACAGTTTTGCAGCACTGACATTCTTTCCTGTTTCTTCGTGTATTAATGGCTGCACCTCCCACCACGTCTGTCGTCTAAGTTCCTGATCAGACATTTTAAAGCGGAGTTTTTACCTTTAAAAACACTGAATTCCTGATGTGCTGCAGCACGCCTGCAGCTCAGCCATTCATCAGTGAGAACGGAGGCTTTAAAATAGATCACAGCGAAACAATAAAGTTTTTGTGCTGTTGAAGAGGATGCCAGGTTTTTTTTTTTCCCCCTTTCTCAAAAGCAACTTGCACCTTTTCCACTGAGAAAACATCCTCTCGAGTGCTGTATTTATTTCAGGACTTTTTGGATTTCCACACAGATCATCTCCTCGCAAAAAAAAAAAAAAAGAATTAACAGAAAATCTCAGTTTTCCCTCGTCTTGTTCTGCAAATTGGTGAATTAATTTAGAGCACGCTTTGCTGGATTTTGGGAGGAAAAAAACACTTTAACACTTTAACACCCCACTTACTTATTCTTATACTTATCTGTTCGCTCATTTTCAATTTATTT
>CM060484.1:2702530-2920030 GCA_030544235.1 Lepturacanthus savala
GCGAACACCGACAGATGCTGGAAGCCAATATCTCATTTGAGTCAACATGTTTCCAACAGCGACATCATGGATTATAAGTATTTCAATCTGTTATCTTTCCTAGGAGTTTGTAAACAGATGTTTTGCTTCCTTCCCTTTAGTCGACTTTGGATGGAATTCAGATTTGTTTTTTGGACGTGCTGTGAAAACTTTCAACCGCTTATATATTCTAAGAATATCATGGGCTTGTCTTACAGATATTTCACTCTTATTGCGTGACTGAAAATAGGTTTATTTACCACAGTAGACCTTGCAGTGTGTACATGTTTAAAGCATCTAAACCTTTCTGACTCCTGCCTCCTTTTCTTTTTCCATCTTTCATCTTCATCTCATCCTCCTACCTCTTCCTCTGGAGGTGTCCTTGATGATTTCCACAGCTCGTCCTCTGGTGTGATTCCTGGAGTCTTTGCTGCTGTCAAACCAAGTAAATTATAAGCAAATGTTAGCATGGGAGTCAGGATTTAGGCTTAGTTAAAGACCCGGTGCACATAATTCATCAAAATTAGCATCAGCTATAACTCCAGAGTAGCTTAAGCACTTTTAAATTGCTTTGTCCTACACTATTTACCCTCTATTGCATGAAATATTACTTATAAATGGTAAAAATGTTTTGAATGTTACTTAAAATGGCCCTAAATAATAGATATATCTAAGAAATATAATTAAAAAACATAGTCTCAGGATAGTTTTATGCTATGTAAGTCAATGGGAGTCGATTAGGTTGTATACACTAGGATTTTTCTATATTTGCATATTGTTGCCATGTGGCAAACTTATAAAAAAATAATAATGATAAAGTTTACTTACCTCAGATCTTTTAATTGGTGAAAATTTTCCAAAATTCTGAATAAAAGATAAATGTCCATGAGCAAACAGGATATCCTGGTCATGTAACCTCATAAATTGTATGTCCTTCAAAATAAAAGCCCCCTTTTCATGCCTAGCTGTAAAAGTTTTATATCATTTTATAGATTTTATATCAGAGCTTTTTAGAAAAATTAAGATAAATTAATCGGCAACACTATGCAATGGATGATTAAACCTTTTATAGAATATATTCATGTTTTTAAAACGTATAACTCATATTATCTATAAGACTGATTTCAATGATTTTGTTTTTGGTGAAAAATATCCATGGGACTAGAACAGGATATCCTGGTCATGTGACCTCATAAATTGTATGCCCTTCAAAATAAAAGCCCCCTTTTCACACTTAAGTGTAAAAACATATACTTGTACTTAAAATCCCAAATCAGGAACTAAAATGAAATGATAACAGGGACTTCTGTGTGATAAAGAAGTTCATCTATGATTTAGTGTTTAATCTAACTAAAACTCAAGGCTTCCTGTGGACTTTTACCTCAGATGAAAAGCATTTAATAGTAGTTTCTCTGAGCTATGAAGACATGGCGTCGGTATAACCGGCAATAAATGTCTAAGCTGAGCTGATATAGTTGCAGAATTTGTTTATTCTTTTTTAACATTTCATCATCATACCTTGAGCTGGATAACGCTGATGCAACTTTCCATCTACTGTCAGTCTCCTCCATACATCACACCACTAACATTTCATAAATTATACATTCCATGTAGCACCTGAGAAACTAAAACTATTTTTTTCTCTGTTTAAAGCATGGCTGCTGAAATATTCATGTCTCAGGCCGCTCACTTTAACCATCTCAGGTGATTTATTTCCCTTTATGTTGTATTCTCACTTGTAAATGTTCTTAAAACAAGCTAATTTAACTCAATTAAACGTAATTAGGAAAACAAATGTCCAATTTAATTCTGCACATGTGCCGACAAGTACAATATTTAGTTTATTCTGAATATTACATTTATTGAAATAGCTAAAACTTAAATATATAGGACTCTTACATTGACTGAATCTAGGTAAAAAGTATAATTAATTCCATCATAATGTATTTAAGCAGAAATCTTTTGGAAAATTTAAGTAAATTCTACTTAAAATAATGATAAATTCATTGCTCCTTGACATAGTAAAATTAAGACATCTTTCAGTGTAATGATGGGGTGTTTTAAATGATAATGGGTGGCTTAAACTTCATGATCCCTTGTCTTCATACTGAATACAATGATAGGATATGATTTTCCAAAGATGGATGGATCAGTTTGCCTATATCAACATACTTGAATATGTCATGTCGTCTTATGATGAAGAGGAAATACCCTTGAAATGTGAGTTTTAACAGTAGTAAAACAGGTTCCAGACCAACAAAATTAAAGTTCCGGAGTGGCCAAACACTATGGATCAGTTTGCCTATACTTGAAGAGGTCATGTTGCCTCATGTTGAAGAGAAAATGCCCTTGAAATGTGAATTTTAACAGGACATTGACCCCAAACACGCCAGTAAAACAGCAGTATCCACTGAAAATTCATGGGCTGACATCAAAAATGTCAAAACCAAGAAGTTGGTCGAGTCCATGCAACACAGATGTGAAGCAGGTCCCAGAAACCATTGTTATAACAACTTCAGTGATTCACAGGAATGTTAAATCCTCAAGATTTTTCTGTTCATACAATAAATATTTGAGTATGTAAAGAAAAATGCAGGTACTGCTATTAGAACAGCCTTAATTTTGCCTTATTTTCTGTAAATTAATGAAAGAAAATGACACATTTTTCTTCACATTTTCATTTTTCATTCATTTTTACTTTTTTTTCTAAGCAAAAGCTTAAAAATCTCAATGTGAAATCAATAAAACATGCTTTTAGATTGAAAAACACATTCTTGTGTAGAGATGAGAGGGAAAAAAACATTGTGAACGTTATATTTGTTCGACAGCATGTTACTATTCATCATTCATTCATCATTGTAAGCATGTGAAATGCCCTTTGGGATGACAAAACACAGTGTTTGGGCTTAAATTGACATAAATACAATTCTAAATGCAGAGACTACAACTGTTAAATGAGTTTACAACAGTGGAAATCTTGCCTGTTTTTTTTTTACCCAACCAACAGAACACAACACTTTGATATCTCCTCGGCTCCAGCTCCTTGTGGATGAATAAATGATAAACCTGTGTGTGATGCATCTAACACAAAGCAAAGAAGTACCAACTGCTGCAATAAAACTGACATGAATGAATAATGGAAAGTGTGCTTTAGAAAAAACGAAAGAAAAGTGGCTTCAGTCTCTGGTTGAGGGAAGCGTTTAGTGAGTGAATTGTTAAATTTAGTGGGTCAAGAGGCGGATGTGGTCAACAAAATAATAAAAATCACCAAAAGGATGAGCCAACACAAAGTGAGTGCATGATCCAGTATTGATTTATCAGGGATTATTCTTTTGCCACTAGTTTGAAATGGATCCTGGTTTGATTTGATCCATTTCTCTACTTCAACAATACATTAACATGGATTGGAAGGATGGACATACAGTTGTGTTCAATATAACATCAAATTCATTTTGATGCAACACTGCATTTTATATCCAAAATCTAAATGTGAAGAAAAACGATTATTAAAATAGCAGCGTCTGCATTTTTCTTTACAAACTTGAATATTTACTGTATAAACTGAAGAATCTTCAGGATTTAACATTCCTGTGAATCACTAGAGTAATATTTAGTTGTATAACTAAATAACTGCTTCATATCTGTGTTGCATGGAGTCGACCAACTTCTAGCTGCTATGATCAGGTGTTTCAGCCTCATAATTCCTCTGAATTTCTTGGTTTTGCCTCAGAAACAGCATTTTTGATGTCAGCCAATGAGTTTTTGATTTAATTAAGGTTTAGGGATTGGGTTTGCAACAATGCTGCTGATTTACTGGTGTGTTTGGAGTCTTTGTCTTGTTAAAACTTCTCATTTCAAGTGTATTTCCACTTCACCGTAATGCAACATGACCTCTTCAAGTATGTTGATATAGGCAAACTGATCCATCCGTCCATCTTTGTCATATTGAAACACACATTTCAAGGATCTTGGATCAGTTTGCCTATATCAATATACTTGGAAAAAGTCATGTTGCCTTCTTAGTTCTTCTACTTCTTAGTTTTGCCTAAGAAACAACAAGTTTTAAATGCGTTTAATATTTCGGGATTGGTTTGGCTGCTCCAGAACTCTAATTTTGTTGGTCTGGAACCAAGATGCTGCTGTTTTACTGGTGTGTTTGGGGTCATTGTCCTGTTAAAACTCACATTTCAAGGGTATTTCCTCTTTGGCATGAGGCAACATGACCTCTTCAAGTATGTTGATATAGGCAAACTGATCCATCTGTCCATCTTTTTCATATTGAAACACACATTTCAAGGATCTTGGATCAGTTTGCCTATATCGACATACTTGTAAAAAGTCATGTTTGGGGTCATTGTCCTGTTGAAACTCACATTTCAAGGGTATTTCCTCTTCGGCATAAGGCAACATGACCTCTTCAAGTATGTTGATATAGGCAAACTGATCCATCTGTCCATCTTTTTCATATTGAAACACACATTTCAAGGATCTTGGATCAGTTTGCCTATATCGACATACTTGAAGAGGTCATGTTTGGGGTCATTGTCCTGTTGAAACTCACATTTCAAGGGCATTTTCTCTTCAGCAAAAGGCAACATGACCTCTTCATGTATGTTGATATAGGCAAACTGATCCATAATGTTTGGCAAGATGAGTCAAAAACTTTTTAAAATACAGTTTAAAAAGCTCTCAAAATGTACATTTTGTGTTCATGTTGATTTCTTGTTATTTAAAGATCCATTTGTCTAATTATTTTTACAAAAATAACAATTTTGTGTGATATTTTTTGTTTTTTTGACACAAAATTTCAAATGGTGTAACCCAATAAATAAATAAAATTTAAATATTTAATCCACTTAGAATATTAAACTTGTTGCTTTTATTTTTTAAAAACCTTTTTAAGAGAGTTAAGTTTAAATTAATAATAAGTTTAATCTGGTACCAAGTTTTTAGGGTTACACCACATTTTTTTCACTATATATATATAATATGGAAATATCCACCTAGAATATAATATATAATAGCATGTGTTTTTAATTCTTATAAGAGAGCTAAACTCTCTGGTACCAAGTTTTTAGGGTTTTTTTGACCCACACACTGAACAAACACTGTATTTTCTGTCCTCATTGATCTTCACTTAACTTATATGAGCAGACCTTCTCTTCCTGTTGAATTTCACAGCTTCTTATTCCACATGCAGCACAGGTGCTCCAGCAAAGTGCCACAGTTATAAAAAGCTTTTATTAAGTACCCTTTTAAAGCAAATGTGTATCCACGGCAGCTCAAACTGAACTTTTCATAAAGGTAAGAGCTTGTCTCGGATCTTTTTCAACCTTCTGAAATGTGAACCACCTTCATTCAAATGGCAGAAAAATACTGAGTCCTCACATTAAACATAAGCCATCTATCATCTCAATCCAAGAGAGAAGAGGGCTGAAAATAAGCTGTCATTAATGCAGCAGAATCATTTAGCTTTTGTTATAATGACAGTATTAATGTTAACTAATAATCTTACTGAAAACTCTGACAATCACTCAGAATTAGGAGAAATGAAATTTACTTAAATGTTTTGACCCTCTTCCTCCCTTAATTTTTCTAAAAATGCTCTAAAACTGTATCTGTTTTTACAGTTACATGTGAAAAGGGGGCTTTTATTTTGAAGGACATACAATTTATGAGGTCACATGACCAGGATATCCTGTGTGCTCATTTATGACATTTATTCAGAATTTTACATTTTTTTTTTAGCAAATAAAACATTGAATTTACTATCTGGGGTAAGTAAACCTATTTTTTTTTATTTTTTTATTTTATTTATTTTACATTGAATTAAATTTTCAAGAAAAAGTTGTAAAAAAAGCTGTAAACATAGTCTCAGGATAGTTTCATGCTATTGTTGTATACACTAGGAATTGTCCATATTATATATATATATATATATATATATATATATATATAGCTACACTTGAATTAAATGCTAAAAAAAAGTTTAGTCATGTCACAATAAAATTAAAAATTAAGTGCATTTTTTAATTTGGTGAAAATATTAAACATTTGATGGTGACTTATATCATTAAAATTGAATTTAATGTAAAATTAAATAAATAAATAAAGTTTACTAATCCCAGATACTGACTTCTAAATTTTATTTGGTTAAAAGTTTCCTTTCTTTGTGCAAAAGGGACCGTTAAACAGGATATCCTGGTCATGTGACCGTGTAAAATGCATGTCCTTCAAAATAAAAGACCCCTTTTCACACCTAATTGTAAAACCGTATATTTTCTATCACAGATTTTTAGAAAAATGAAGATAAAGTAACACTATGCAATAAAGAGTTATGGCCAATGCACATAGCAGGTCACTGAAAGACATTTACTCTACAGGCAAAGTTAAAATATCACTTTTTAAAGATATATTATCAAAAACAGTGCCAGTAAAGTGGAACTGGCCCAACAGCTGCCCAGAGGTCTATGTGATGTTTATGTCCTTGTTATAATGCCTGCAGAGAGGCTGGATTTCCAATAAATCTCATTTTTAGCAACTTTACCACTTCTGTTTTTCATTCTTCCACTCGTTGCCCTTACTTGCCTGTAGCTGAAAGAATATTCACAAGTTTAAAGGACACTTAAAATTGCATTTTCCAAACTGATATAAATCAGAATAGATTGCTTCTTAGTTTTTTTTCCCCCCATTTCTGTCATATTCTAAGTTAAACCAGAACTATTTATCCTTATTCTGACCTCAAGCAAAGACTGAGCTGTTGGAATGCTAAGCTTGTTACATGGCATCACATTCAGCAATAAATTCAACCTTTTTCATGTGGAAAAAGGTAAATGGTTAGAAAAATAATTTAAAGATCCCCTCCAGACATGCTGTAAAATATATTAAAGCACTCTGCTTGGAATGTTAATGTATCTTTAATGTGGATTTTCCACAAAAACAGTCATATTACCTCATTGAACTCTCCTCCTCCCCCTCTGAAAAACCTATAATCTATAAATATGTAAATATTATTCATTTTTTTAAATATAAAACTGATATACTATTATTAGGCTATGTACCCTAAGGGGTCTCACACTCTAAACTACCGTAAATTCTCTAATATAGGTCCAGCCCTTTACTTACTCAAGCATATTGAGGCCTTTAAACAGGCCACAATTAGAAAAAGGCCTCGATTTGTATTTAAGCTAAATGACTACCAGTAGAATGAAGAAAAATCTGAATTTGTGTCTATTTGAACCTATAAAATAAAGGTTAATTTATTGAAAAAGTGCAGGTACATTATATTAGGCAACATTTAAGCAGCTTACTGCTTCTTTAATTGTGTTAAATCCTCCTTCTCTTTAGTTTCCTCTTCATTTTCCCTTTGTCTTGTGTCACATGCCCATAATAGTTTTAGTGAACTTGTATTCTTTATTTGTTAATTAACATCCTGGTATTTAGTCTAGGTTTAGTCAATAGTCTTTCTTTAGTCTTGTACTGTAGGTTCATAGTAATGTTAATCAAATTTAATCTAATCGAGTATCTGTAACAATAGGAATTATTGTTAGGAACCTTTGTTTAGTTCAGTGTGACACGGGGACATGTTTTGAAGCGACACCACACCGAGCTGAATATTTCCTACATGCTGAAAGTGTGTAACTCAGCATGTAGCAGACAGACATCGCCGCATTTAGTGCCGACAGCACTGATGGATGCTATATAACAAGAATATAATTTGTTTAGTGTATTTAACAAAAGTGATTTTAGTAAATTCAACTTATTCGTATGATTTAGCACTTAATTACGATGGTTTGATAAATTTAAGTCCATTATAAATGGTGGCTTAGTGGCACCAGTTGTTATTTGATGATTTAAATCTCATTTTTTAAGTGTAACATACAAACATGGCGTTTGCTGATGGAAGATGTATTTAATGCCTCTAACTCTCTAAATCATCTCATATCTCCGGAGCCTTTTTCCGCCTCCTCTTGATTTCCTCCTGGTATCTTTACCTCTATCTGCCAGTCAATCTCTTTCTCTTTTTCATTTAGTATCCCCTCCAGAGGTGGCAGAGGCGGCTTGTTGGAGATGAATAATATGCTGTTACGCATAATTTCATTCTCAGAGTGAATGACACCCTATAATCAACAGAAAATGGCCCCAAATCCATAGTGACTCCTTAAAAGAACAAACCTCGTCTAACACATGTAAACCCATACGTTTGCAGGCAAATACTCGAGCTGCAAAGTCATAAAGATTTTAGTTTTGCATTAATTATTCAGTTGTTTACCACTGCGTCAATGGAAAAGCAAAATAATCAAAGCAGACACAGGTTGATTTTTGTTTTATTTATTCCAACAACACACTTTACTCTTGACTTCTGCTGCTCTTTCTCCTTCATATTTATTGTCTTTGTTTAGTCCCCTCCCCCACCTCCTCCTCCCCCCAATGCACTTTGGATATAATTGAAATCTCATCAGCACTTACTTCAGTTTATAGTCAATAAATAATTCACATATTCATAATGGGTGACACCTTCTCCTGGTTTCAATTACTTACTCCACCGGCTCTTTTCTTAGAGGGTAAAAGGGAGATAAAGGCATCTATTTAAAATGTTGTTTACATTTTAACAAATCAAATCAGTCAGACATAACATTTTATGAATATATTTAACCGTGACTGCTTTTTTATTAAAGGTACAGCGTGTAGTTTGTAGTTGGCATCTAGTAGTGAGGTTTCTAAGCACATACTTATGAATATTATGTTCCATTTTTGCCTGCTAGATGGTGCTAAATAAAGCTAATTCCTACACATTACACTGATAAAATGAATAGGGAACCAACCTAACCCTCTATTGCAGCAATTATCTTATATTTTTCAAGAAAGCTGTAATATAAAAACTATGTTTTTACAGTTAGGCATGCAAACGGGGCTTTTTTTTTGAAGGACATACGATTTATGAGGTCACATGACCAGGATATCCCTATTGCTCATGGATATTTGACATGTGAGCATCGTTGTCTTATAACTGGTTATCTTTTCTTCAGAATTTTGAAAAAGTTTCAGCAAATAAAAGATTGAACTCAGTATATGGGCGAAGTAAACTTAAATTTACCAGGTCTAAGTAATATTTCATGCAATAGAGGGTTAATTGAATTGCTTTAATTGGTAACACCTAAATTAATTAAGTTAATTTAAATCAAATTAAAGAGTTATGGAACAGCACTAATTGAAACAATTCAATTAAGTTGGTTCACTATGTTTTTTTCAGTGTACACCATTTTATTGTTCTTCTTAATATCTGCTTAGGTGCATTTTCTATATAAATTTGAATCTGCTGTAATGGTACACCAGTAATTTATGATAAATAATCACCTCCCATTCTTCAAAAAGTACATGTGGCAACACAGTTCCATTTAAAATGGTTTTCTAGCTTAAAGAATGTAGTTCAATATCAAGGTTGTGATAGGGAACACAATAAACTATTGATGCTCTGTAGATAGAATCATGTTCCCATATAAGTGGCAGATGCAGGAGATTGAAAATTAGATTGCTGGTATTAGTCGAGCATGAGAATAATCTATGTGATGCAGCTCATTGTGTTTTTTGAGAAGCCAATTTATAGATTTCTTTGGCTTTGCAGCAGTAAATGTTTGACAGTTTCTCTGAAGTTTTACACTTTTATTCATGAATTCAAATCCCAGTCAGCTGAAATATATATTTTCCGACATATAAAATGCATTTCTTCATTATTCATTTACCTGCTTGACACTTCTACGTAGCCACTTTTCTGTCGTATGATTATAATCAACCAAGACAAAAGGGCACAGAGGTCAAACTGAGACTGTGGCTTAGAATGAAACTGAAAATGTCAAGTGCATCTTTTCATTGACAGCGAAGAAATGTAATGTTAAGACTTTGCCCTATAGTATAATTGAAAAAAAAACATAATTACAATTTGTGCTACTCAATCAATCATAGTGAGAATTTCTGAAGGGATCAAAGCCTCATTTTACAATCTGCAATGGTGCTGTCATTTGGTGTCGAGGTGGAGTTTTTTGCTGTTGCTGACCCTTAAATTACTCACTGGCCTTTAACCTTCTATTGCATAGTGTTTCCACATGGCAGCAAATACTTTATTTAACATCTAGGTGTGAGAAGGGTGCTTTTATTTTGAAGGACATACAATTTATGAGGTCACATGACCAGGATATCCTGTTTGCTTATGGGCATTTGACATGTGAGCATCACTGTCTCACAACTGAAAGTTGTCTTTTGTTCAGAATTTGGGAAAAATCATCAAATAAAAAATGACTCACTGGGGGTAAATGAACTTTAAACTGTTTTTTTCCCCAAGTTTTTGTTCTAATATGCTAAAATTGATTTGTATATGCAAATATGGAAAAATTCTAGTGTATGAGAGTCCCATTGACTTATATAGCATGAAACTATAACTATACATATATTATTTAGGTCTTTTAATTAATAAGACCATTCAAAACATTTTCCATATGTCTAAATAATATCTAATGCAACAGAGGGTTAACCTCGGTCTGATTTATTTGTTTTATGTAGTTTATTCACTGGCTTTTAATCCAGAATGAGACCTCAGTCTGTTTTATTGTTGTATGTATTTCATATTTATTGTTGATTTGCTTTGTTTTCTTGCTGTTGGTTTATGTCCATGTATTTACAGCTGTGGTTGTTTTGAAGCGCTTTATAAATAAAGTTGAGTTGAGTATTTTAAACACCTACAATGATGCATGTCTACAGGTCTTCCCATGCATGCAGGTGGAAACTTGGATCAAATATATAAAAACACATTTGTATTTTGATACTTAACAGCATAAAAAATCTATAGTCCAGTCTATGTCAAACCTTTGAACAGTTTTGCAAAATCCTGAAATATTCACAGCAAATTGGATGATTGCCTTCATGGAAAGGGTCCAGCATGATTTGCATTGTTTGGTTGTGTGATACCACGCATTTCAGAGATAAGTCGAGCCCCAGGTGTTCATTTCTAGTGATACAAACAGCAGCAAAGACTTTTCAACACTATCACCAACACTCTCACAGTGCCAACAGCCTTCTATCAATAATTGCAGCCTTTGGCACAAAAAATCCAATGCCTTCAGTCCTCTGCAATTAAAAGAACATTCAGTTGGGCGATGGGATTCGGAGGCCTGGGTGTTAGAATGAAGGAAATGACAAAGTGCATTGTTTATCAAGAAAATAACATATTAACGATCCACTTGAGCTCCCTCAAGTGGATCATTAGAGAGAGGTGGTGAAAAACTAAGCTTTGCTTCTGCAACACAAATAAGATTTTGTCAAGAGGGGAGCGTTCGATATATAAAAAACTACAATGTGAGAATTGTTTGTTTCTTGGATCATCACTAAACTTCCTAAAAATCAGAGCCAGGGGCAGTTAACCTGCAATATGTTGGATGTTTTTATTACTTATAATGGCCTAAATAATAGATATATTTAGAAAAATATATAAGAATAAGTTGTGAACATAGTTTCATGCTATGTAAGTCAATGGGACTCCACTACATTGTTGTCATATGGGAACAAATTTATTTTCCAAAATTGTGAATCTAAGACGACCTTTGGTTGTGAGACAATGGTGCTCACATGACAAATGTCCATGTCCAACCAGGATATCCTGGTCATGTGACCTTGTCCTTCAAAAATAAAAGCCCCCTTTTTACGCCTAAGGGTAAAAACATTGATTTTTATATGACAGCTTCTTAATAAAAATGGCGACACTATGTAATAGAGGGCTTTCAATTCACGATCACCAATTATTGATTTTCCATTTGATAACATGGTCTCATCTGGACCAAACCACTTTGAGGAATAAGGGGGGTTTCAACAATTAAGAAATGCATTGTTTTACATACCAATGCTACCAATGCTTGTTTCTTCTTTAAGATTTCTGTAATATTCCAAATTATTTAGTTGTGTTTACAAAGATTATTTGGGGGTTAGTACCAACCGAGTCATACTCGTCTAAAACATAATCGGGATTAATCAGCAATTCACACGTCTCTGTCTTTCTCATTCTCCCCTTTTCCTTTTCCTGTTCATCTCCTCGTCTACACAGACAGCTCAGTTCTGCTGTGGTTGAGTTCAACCTCTAAACTCTCTGCATCTCCTCTTCTTCACTTGGAACAATGTGTCCTGACAGTCAACAAGACTCTGTCCTCCCGGGGGCATAAACAGCTGTGACTGGTAACCTGATTAAGAGGTCCAAGATAGCATCTCATGTAGAGATTGAAATAGAGAGAGAGAGATCGGAACAATAGAAAGAAGTGATAACAGCCGGGATGATGAATGAACACCAGCAGGGGCCTTTGGTTCCCAGACTGACATTGTACCACGCCAAAGTCACATTAATGCACGTATTTTAACGTTTTTAAGGTCCATTGTTTATTTGTGGCCTCTTCCATGAGTGGTGCAATATTTTTCTCAAGGTCAATGCAGTGCAGTGAGCTGGACAGAAAAAAAGTCTTGTGCAATGCTTTTTACCAGATAAATAGAGCAGCATGCAATTTATGTACAACAAGATTTCACAGGGAGAGAGAGTTAAGCATTAAATGTAGCATAAAATACAATTTGTGTCACGTCTGTGTTGGAGATTTCGGTGGTGTGTAAGAGCACATTTTCAATGTCACAGTCTGCTTGGTACTGAACTTAAATTTAAGGTCAAACCTCTGCTGTTGAACACTTGTCTATCTTTCTTTCAATTTCTATGTCTGTCTTTCAGCCCCCTTAGAGATTTACCACAATCCTCCCGTCATCCTTTTTTCGTTCCCGGCTTTAATGGATTCTCAAGTGTTTATTGGTCAAAAGCTTCAGAGGATAAAGACCATGATAATATATGGAGGTGGTAGATCAATCAGAAAGAGGAAAATAAAACCTCGCAAATTTAAATTTCAGAGGCCAACTGTGTCTGTTCTTGTTCAACTATAGTTTCGTTGGCCTGGAGACATTTGAATGAGTCAGAAGTTACTCTGAGCTACACTTGTGCATGTATCCACAGTAATTTATCAACATGATAATCTATACAAGCTTAGATTGTTGCTCCTTTCTATTTTCCACCATCTAATTTTTAATAGTGACAATTTTATGTAAGATACTAAATCAGACGATTGGCAAATGACAAGTTATGTCCAAAGCCACCAGCAGAGTATTATAGCTGCATTTGTATTAATGCTTAGTTGGTTTAATGAGGGTCAGGTGAAGACAGACTTACATGCTCAACCATTGTGTGCTATTTAGAGGGTGCATAAGAAGACACAAACATACCCAAGAGACTAAAATCAATGTGAAGAATTCATGTGTACATGTTGGAAATGTCTGAATTAATTAAACTGTGTGTGCCAAGGGAAAATATAACCAGCGATCTTCAGCAAATTTTAAATTGATACCTATTTTGGTGGTAGATTACCATTCATATCTAATATTTTGCACCAACCGGGATATGCCATTAAATGGTTGAATTACCTGCTGTTAATGTTAGGCTACTAATGGTTGATGATCAATCAAGATTATTTTTATACCAAAGAGCACCAGTTGGTTAGTTGGACATGGAAAATAATAATGGGGAAAAATCTGGTTAATAAATGGTTTGTACACTCCTGGGTCATGATGCACTCTCCCCTGGATGGGAGAAAATACTGTGATTGGTTGAGTTTGTGTCATGGACTCTCAGTATCTTGCACTGTGCTGTGTGCAGGCTTCTAACTAGAAATGTGACTTGAAAACAACCACAAAGTGTCCTTGTGCCTTGGTTTAAATCATTGATGGCTTCAAATTATAGCACTTAGAGTAAAAAGACAATAACTTCCACAGTTACGCTGATGACGTCCAGCTCTACCTTTAAATACGACCAATTCTAGTAAACTGGACACGCATATTAATTGTCTGGCAGCAATTACTCAAGATTTTACTGTGGACTTTTCCTCTTGCCTGCCCCTTCTCTGGATTCTGTTCACTCCAATTGATGGTTCTATTAAATTACCCTGGTTTCTCAACCTGAACTAACCCTATAATGCTGCTGGGTTCTTTCCTGCCTCTTTGGGTATTGTTAAAAAACAAGGAAAAGAGATCACATTGATCCTACTTTTGCTCAATGTTTTATTCAAACATCTAAAGATCTCTTCCTGAAGTTTTAGCTTGGGGTTGTTTGGGGAGGAATATAAGCACCAACCTGATGCTGAATCAGTCAATTCAACTTGACTCTACTGGACTATACTCACTTTTGTTACCAGGTATTTCATTCTCCACTGCAGATACTACCCCCTCAGTGTGACTTCAGTGCAACAAACATAGAATCAATGGATGATATTGAAAGGACGGTGTTCTTGATCCTTGGTATGTGGCTGCAAATTTTGTTGTGGTTTTGTCCACAGAAATTGGAGCTGTGGTGGTGAACTTGGCTTTTTAAAGTGTTCTGTGTGGCCAAATGATGCAGTGATGATTCTTGTGGCCATTCTGTTTTACCAATCTGGTCTGCACTGTTTGCCTGGAACCTCAACGGATATGATACCAAAAGAAGGTACCATGCCCCAGGTACTATCCACAAATTTTGCCGGATGGAAAACCAAAGAAGCTGAGTTGAGTTAAGGTTTGTCTTGCAGTGGAAAAGTGGCACTTTATTGAATTCCCACATGCCTCATATGTATTTATTCCTATTTATTATTTGTTCTGGTTTTATTGTTGTATTTTATTCCTATATGGTCTATATTTTTGTTCTGGGCTATTAAGGCAGTTTTTGCGGTGGAGCTGGGCTAACAAGTACACGAGGTAACCTCTGTGTTAATGGTACCAAGCTATGGCTTGGTTTTCGCAATTAAAACATATCTTGGGAATTAACTGTTGTTTCATGTCCATCTCATCAAAAAACAACCAGCCAAGCTGTGCCAGACTTTTCTGGCACACAATACTGCCAATGCGTCACATGTTCCAAGATCGGTTCTCTGAAGTGGTGAAATACGAAATGACACTTCAGTCGTGGAAGGAATTCGAACACTTTTGCGGTTCGCTTGATGTTAGTCCCGATAGATATATGCCAGATGAAGGTACTTTAAAAATTAGCATGAGCTAATTATTTCCTTGTTATTGCAGGTGATCTCCCTGGTTGGTTTTGTCCAAACCAATGTTTTTGGCCATTTCTGACCTCGCCTTTCCTTTCATGTTTGATGGTTCAGTACTACCATATCAAGGGATCCTGTGATGGCAGAATGAATCTATGCTGGCCGCAATCTGAAAACAGTCAAGTGAGGGCTCAAAGTCCAAGAGGTTCTTTTTCTCTAATCCCTGCAGGCTATCATGTCTGTCGCTCACTACCTGTTGCTGCTCAGGGTTACAGTTTGGCCATAATTTTATTGGACTCTGGGAGCAAGATCACGTTAGGCCCATGCACAAACCATTCAAGTAGGTCTTTTAACATCAAATCCCATTCATTTGTCGATGGGCACTTTTCTGTGTATGCATACAACATAAAGGCAATTTGAATCAATCTTGTAGGGCAAGACTGAAGAAAGTACAACACTTTACTTGTGTTGTACTCACCATGTTGATTGCCATTCTGTGTTCTGCATTTACCCCGCAAAACCACCCTTAATTGGTCATGATTGCTTGTTTAATCTCAATAATTCACACATTTTGACCGGTCCACTCAGCCTCTCCTGTTCCAATCCTAAAATAGATTTTAATATTTTAAGCGACAACTATCGGATCTAATGGAGATGCAGTGTGACGGGTGCATGATCCATCACCAGCTTTCCAACCTAACAGTACTGCCAATTGGGTTTGATGGAGCTGCCACATGCCCTCACTTTATGCTCCATTTGCCAGCTGTGTTGTACTTGGTTGAATTTTGTTGTTGAATGTTTTAACATGATGAATGTTTTTGAGACCCCATTTAAAAAAAAAATCCATTTAAATGTGTAAGACTGAGTCTGGCATCAGACTGCATGGAAACAGAGCACCTACAGCAGCAATTGTCAATTTTTCACTTGGATCCAAACTTCTTTTTTTGGTTTATATTTTTATACACAAATTATTCTTAGTTGAATTAATTTTGCTCGCCTGCCAGGTTAATATGTTCATCAAACTGTAGTAATTTTAACAAGAGAAAAGATGAACAAGCAGAAAGAAGCCTTTAACTAAAAGAAAAGGCTGAACCAAGCAAACAACTTCAATAGTTGGGATGCATTTAGGAATCAGGGAAAAGTAAAATTGCTCAAACATTCACAAATTAAATTCATGAAACCAGAACAATAAACAGTGTATTTTCTTTTTTTTGGTATGAACTATAGTTTGCATCATTTAGCAGGCAACACAAGCTTTCTCTGGCTGGAGAGAGTAGATGGTCTGCATTTTAATGAGACATATTCTGTGTCGTTTTGAAAGCTGAAATTGAGCAATTTGGCCTCTTTCTTAAAAGTATTGACTTTGCTGAAAGTGGCTTATAGAATCCTTCTGGAGCAGTTTAACACTTACTATACCTCCTGTGTGGGAGTGAATAACATCAATAGTACCGCATGTAACACACAAACAACTTGCAGCCTCAGGACATCTGATGGCTTAAACGTTCTTTTAGAATTGAGATATTTGTGACGTCTATATAATAAACCAATAAAAACAAAGACTTAAGAAATGTGTGTTTGGTAGATTATTTCTCTGTAACAGTGCTTCTTGGCAAAAAATAGTCCACTGTTGGAAAGCCTGTTTTGTGCCCCATTTGTAAGGAATGTGCATTTGTGGGATGAGTAGCCCAGCTCTGTATGGGGTTGTACTTATGGAGAAAAAAAAAGCCAAATCTTCTCTGCCAATGCCAAACAGTTTATTATTCTGCTGTTGCTGCTGACTCTAGTTTTGAGCTTACAGTACCCCCAAAGATGACTTCATCTTCAAAGTCCTTCAAACTTCAAGAAGCACACTGAGCCAGACAGAGTTCAATGCTTATATACTTTTTGCAACCCCTTCCATTGTGGAGCTCATGCTACTTTAGGGAGAAACTTCCCTTTCCCCACTGGAAAGTTGTTCACCTAGAGCTGCTAGTTAGTCCTCGGCTCTATTGCTGCTAGATTTTTTCTTTGACGTGGTTAACCACCAAATCACAGTCATTGACCTTTGGAAACTCTGGTTTTCGCCCTCTGCTGGTTCACTTCCTACCATTTAGATGTATCCAACCACAGAGCTTATAAACAGGAGCACCTCAAGGGTCAGTGCTTGGTCCCTTTCTTCTCAGTAGTTTCTCATACCACTGCTGGTGATACTTTCCCACATCCCAGCCAGCCCTTCTATACAAAATCAATATCCAGCTTGAATTAACCCAGCTCATGTCCGCAAAGTCTGCCCAAAATCTTGGTGCCATGATTGATGACCAACTTACCTAAGAGGTTCATATGGCCTCAATTTCTCAGTCATGTCGACTACCTTGTACAACATCAGGAAGTTTGGACCCTACCTGTCCAAGCACTTCTGCAATTCCTTATTGGTAGGCTTCCCTGCATGTCCTCTCAAACCTGTGCAGACAGAATGCGATGGCATGTCTAGTCATCAAATCAGCCTGAAACAGTTGAGCGTTCTCTTACACTGAGGGTGATGACAATTTCGCCAGTACATCTATAGAAATTGCTGAGGATTTCAGATGACTTCTCAGAAAGTACAGTCTCTGCTGGGCTTTCTTTAGGAGCTGATAACAAGGAGAGATCCTCCCTGATGTGGGTTACGAGGAATGTGAAGGTTTTCACCCTCTGGATCTCGCATTGATGTACAGTGGGGGTGTGTTGCTTCTTCTTCCTCCGAGGATCAATAATCATGTCCTTAGTCTTGTCTGTGCTTAAGGAAAGATTATTGTCCTGACACCATCTCACCAGTTTTGCTCTAATTGTTGCTGTTTATTTTCATGTACTCTAAGATTAGAGTTTATAGTTACAACTAGATTATTTGAAACGCCACCTGCATATAGCAGCACATCAGCAGTGACAGTTTCAGTCTCTACAAGGTCTCTTTTTTATGGAGTTTTTTTCTTATTTGAGTCAAATGTCTAAAGAAAGGAGATGTTGCATTGCTGTACAGACTGTAAAGTGCTTGAAGGGAATCTATAACTTTGGGTTATACAAATAAACTTGACTTGTTTCCCCCACAGAGGTGTTTTGGCAGGGCTGACAGTCCCATTCAAAATCAGTGCACCTGCCCATGTTAAAGCCTAAAGGAAATAGAACTCAATTGTAAAATTATGCTTTTTTTGGGGGGTTCGAGTGAAAGACGGGTTGTCATGTGGCATAGACTGTCACATTGTTAAAGAAATGCAGCTGAAAAATGTCGCTGAGATGCCTCGGGTGTAGACAACCTGTATGCATAATGTTATTTTCAGATTTTCAGTGCTTCAAGCTTCACACTGATACAGTATGTTCAAGGCAGTGTAGAAAACCTCTGACACAAAAAACAAAGTCAGACGCTCATTAACATTAACCACCTACAAGTCCGAAACAGACTCTAATTGCTGCTCTCTGTGATCTATTAGAACAAACCCACTGACTCTGTGAGTTATCTCACCTGGGGGCTGCCACCAGCCACCAGCGCCGAGGGACTTCTACTTTAATACCGTGCACTATTACATAAGTGTTGCTCATTTTCTCTTACGGCTTCTCAGGGGAGGTTCGCCCAGCAGGTGTTGCGCTCCGACTGCACCTCTCTCAGTCATGACTCTCATTTTCCAGTCACAGTAGTGTGTGTGGGAGCTGTAGCTGTTTACATTTTACCATCAAGTATAGATCGGCAGGGGGTTACGGGATTTAGAAGTTTTGCAGAATGGGGTTAAGGGGTTTAGAGGGAGCACAGGGCGTGCACTTAGCAGCATTGATTTATATGAGGCTGCAAGTGGCATGAATATTTAGATATGTGTCTGTAACCATCCATTTGAAAATAAAAAATAAAAAAGCCATGGTGGCTGCATCTGTATCCTAATGAATGTGGCGGAGGGAGCGGAGGAATTCTATGGAGATCATGGAATAAACTTATAACTACTTATAACTTAAGTAGTTTAGAAAATGAAACTTGCATCATATGGCTTCCATTTGGACATAAAACTGGTTTCCTTTTACTTGGCATCTTCTGAAATATTTAGAAATTGACCATGAATTAGAATTTCCTGATCTGATGTTTCTGTAACAAAAAGACACACCCAATGGAAATCTTGAATAATCCATTTCCTGAGTGGAACGCTATAAAATGCAGGAATATTTTCATATTTGCTGGAGAGGTTATTTTCATATGCAACTATCTTTGTGGAGTCTATAATAATAAAGTAAAATGTACAGATTAAAATGGAATAATTTAAAATTAAAGCAGTGGTAGCACAGATATTCTGACTTTTCTTTTCTATATGGGTCAAGCTTGAAAAACCGTGGATCCTACAATTCCCATAATGTAGCCTGACAGGATCTTTCTGTTAAATTCTCTCATCTTTCAAACCCCACATTTCAAAGTTGGAAACACAGGCTTTCTGCTGACATCATCAAAGTAAACTTCTTTAAAAGACTTTTTCACAGAGCCACAGAGGACCATATACAACATATGAAACTTTTACTCACATCCGGCCCATGACACGTAAACTGACCTCAATGGGATGGAATGTCTTTAGTGGACATCTGAAGTCAAAGTCACAAACTTTGACTGCATCTAAAACCTTAGTATCACTACCGACTAATCAGTAGCTTCTATGTAGGAAGTTAGCCAGTAGAAGGCACAATTCTGACATACTACAGCGGCCATCTTGGCCGTACTACAGCAGCCATCTTGGCCGTCCTTTGAACCCGGATGTTCAAATTTGGTTAAGCTACAATATCGACACTTTTTGATATGAATCAATATACAAGAAGAACATCACTGAAGAAATATCTGATATGATCAATACTATCATGATTATTGTGTTAATATTATATACATGCATGTAAATGAAAAGATCAAAGACCTTTAATAACATGTTTTAATTGTAGTTTTTATGGACCAATACAAAAACTCTGCTTAACTTAACTCTCAAATAACATGGTAATGTGTCTTTAAGCATCATTTTCATGGGGTTGAAATGTGAATGATATGATGAGAAGGATTGTCTCATTGCATTAATTAGTCATTTGTTTATTCGTCATTTTGCCTAGTTTATGTTTATGTAAGAACACGAAGTGGAGATTCTTTTAATTTATAATTATTGTATTGTTCAATAAAATTTGGGGGAAAAGTTCTTCTACTGCATTTATGGAACTCCCAGTGCCTTCTGGGATGTCGTAATGTATAGAGTGTTACTGTTCTTGTACTAGTTGAAACTAAGACTAAGGTATTCACATGTTCTACATACTGGATTCTTCATTTTTGCCTCCTATGTAGGTGAGAAGCAGGCGGTTTTGGATGCAGCCTTTGACTTTTCATAGCAAATAGGAAACAAACTGCATTTTCCATGTTAAAAGTAGTTCTCACCAACCCACCTGGCTCTGTTCCTTCTATGAACTGTGTTTGCTCGATGCTAACATCAGTGTTTCCTTTCTTAGTCTCAGCAGACAGGAGCCATAATTCCTACAGACGCTACTTGGCTTTGTCAGTTGAACATAAACTCACGTCGTTTTGGGCCTTTTTTTCCTTAACACGACCGATTGTCTCATTTTTCTTGGGAGGACAGTGTTGAATCGAGTGTAGCTGTCAGCCAGGCCCAATGAACTCACTGTATCTGATGATATATTTTCTTTTATCTGGGAAAAATCCTACTTGGTTTTCCCCAATCGTCTCCTTCACCCGTTTGTAAATGTTTGATTACGCCAGCTAAACAGTTGCAGTGTTTTTGTGCTGCCAGACATGTAAAAACGAGCAGAGGGGCAGAACAGCTGGAAGCTACCAAACAACACGTCGCAGGATAATACTTTCTCCTCCATCTCTCTCTGCACACAACCCATGCTGCACACATTTCCCCTCCTATATTGCTTTTTTTTTTTCTTTTAGCACAGATGGGTGCGCATACAATCAATAACTGCTTTCATCTGCTGTTCCAGCTCCAATGTTGCACACAAAGTGAAAAACAGAGCAATCGTTCTCTTTTGTATTCAGTTCTCACAATTAAATTTTACATTCTCCCAATATTATTAATGCACTTGTAGTAAAGTGACAATGCATTACTGCACACTTGTTGCAGACTGTGTTTTTTGCAGAATCTCATCAAAGAGATGCTTCAGTGGAGTGGAGTACATGGTTGTTTTCAAAGGTTCTGATGGGGCTGCCATTCAATTTGATTCTCATTGATTGATTTTTGCTGTAACGCAGTAATTTAAGGCATTACAGGGATAAAATGGTAATATTTTACTTGATACAAATGTCAGTAGCATAGATTACAATGTGTTTAACCTGGATGAAGTGGTTGATCAAAAAATGTTTACTTTTCCTTTTGGCTCAGCAGACAGAAGATGGAGATGAGTGAACATGCAGCAAACTTTGGATAATATATTCTCCAGATGGGCACACACTACCGTTCAAAAGTTTGGGGTCACTTAGAAATTTCCTTATTTTTCCAATGAAGATAACTTTAAACTAATCAGAAATCCACTCTATACATCACTAATGTGGTAAATGACTATTCTAGCTGCAAATATCTGGTTTTTGATGCATCAATATCTACATAGGTGTATAGAGGCCCATTTCCAGCAACTATCACTCCAGTGTTCTAATGGAACAATGTGTTTGATCATTGCATCAGAAGGTTAATGGATGATTAGAAAACCCTTGATGCTAACATGTTAGCACAGCTCGAAACAGTTTAGCTGCTTAGAGAAGATAGAAAACTGAAGGAAAATAATATTTCTAATACAAATCATTATTTCTAACCAATGTCTTGATGGTATTTTCTATTCATTTTACAAGTTATGGTGGTAAATAAAAGTGTGGCTTTTCATGGAAAACACTATATTGTGTGGGTGACCCCAAACCTTTAACGGTAGTGTACACTCATGACTTGAAACATAAGGATTTGAAGAACATCGTAGTTAAATTCACTGTGTGTGCTCCACCTAAAGAACTGTCCACTTCCTGAAACAGCAGCAGTAATTTAACATTTACAGAGGTTAGCAAGGAAGTTAGCAAGGAAGTTAGCAAGGAAGTTAGCAAGGAAGTTAGCAAGGAAGTTAGCAAGGAAGCGGTATAGAGCTATATTTAGATCGATGAATTCATATTTCCAGTTATTTTGGTGAGAGTAACTTAAAAATAATGCAGTAGTTGTGTAATGCCTTGCATTTTAAATACAGTAACGTTGTAATTTAATGAAATACTTTGAAATGACTATAACAAGTAATAAATAACACGTTTGTTCAAATTCCTGTGTATCAGTCAGAATTCTGACCTTTTCATCAACCAACATTGTTTTTCCTTACGTTGCCTTGAGCATCTAGTGAAATACAGTATATACAGTATAAACAGTAGCTGCTGCTGCTGTGGAGACTACATCTATTGACAGATCTGTCAGGTTTTACTGGCTTTTCTCAAGCTAACGTCAATGTATCAGGGGGCTTTTTGCATTTCTCATGAATTATTGTCTTGATGCATCATCCGAGCTGTTACGGCTGTCATTAAACCCACTCATAAAGAGTGAGAAGCATAAATTATAAGCAAAAAATGCTTATTGGATTTAATGTACAAACATTGTCATTCATGTTTAAATGGAGTAGTAAATTATCAAAATGTCCACATATTTTGCCCTAAAGGCTGAATACTGTGTGTGTGTGTGTGTGTGTGTGTTGATGCTGCATGAATGAAAGCATTTAAATGTCAGAAACTTTGTTACCATGGAAACAATAAGACTCGGCATGCTGAGATGTGAATGCAACACTTATTTAGCACCTTAACCTTTTGTTTTCAGGTCAGCGTGACATCAGTCACCAATTTCTGAACATTTACAAAAACATGTCAATTTGTTTGATGCATTAAGTTTTTTGACATTATCAGATTCAATCAAATAAAACATTTCACTAAATTATAAAATTATGAACTTTGTGATGTTAGAGTCGGTTTTGACCCAGTTATAAAAATCAGACTATAACTATTTATCATTTTCTAAAGAATTATGAAGTATTTTCATGGTTAAGGAAACCTAACATGGTGACCAAGAGATGATAAACTAATTGGTTGATAAATAAGTGTTTTTAGTGGATTTACAGCTTTAAGACATGGGTTAAAACCAATGTTACTGCAAAGTCAACAACCACAAGTTAAATACCACTGAATTCAACCCATTTCTATGACTCTTCACCAGATAATTCCACTGAAGCTAAATTTTTTGTGTACGCATAAGATCGACTTTCCAGAGCATGAAAGGTTCAGCGCCAAGGACGGCGGCGAGAAATATTTTCTTGTCAGTTCCCTAAATAACCGTCCTCCCATAGACTTTATGCACCTCTCTCTGTAGGAGTCAGATTTATCTGCCCTTGGGAAGCTCTACTACTCTGTGGAGGCCAGACAACCTGCAGCAGGAGGTTTGACTCGTCGCCAAAAGCAGCAGAAACGCTTCAGTTGGACGGGATCACTGTGTCAATTAACCCTCTGTTGCATGAAATATTACTTAGACATGGTACATTTTACTACTTATAGGTATGTGTTTGGGCTAAAGGGATATTTTTGTTTAAATCTATAAACTACTGATAACATTTCCCCCAAATTCCAAGTCAAAATATTATCGTTTAGAGCATTTATTTACAGAAAATGACAAATGGACTTCAAACAATGCAAAGAAACAAGATCACCATAGTCTTCACCATTGATCTTGGTGACTTTATAACATCAAAATTAAATAATAATAATTAAAAAAGATAATAACGTTTATTTACCGCAGATAATGAATGGTACAAATTTTCCAAAATTCATTTGTGAGACAGTGATACTTCAGCAATAGGGATATCCTGGTCATGTGACCTCATAAATTATATGTCCTTCAAAATAAAACCTGTTTTATATCACACCTTTTTAGAAAAATGAATATAAAGTAGTTGCACTATGCAATAGAGGCTTAAAAGGTAGCATGCCAGTGTGAGAACTGTGTGTGTGTGTGTGTGTGTGTGTGTGTGTGTGTGTGTGTGTGTGTGTGTGTGTGTGTTATTCACAAAGCAGCACACAAACACACACAGTACACATACCATTAACCCTTTATTGCACAGTATGGGGCAACAATTACTCAATATTACTAGAAAGCAGTAATATAAAACTAATGTTTTGCTGTTTAGTTGTAAAAATCAAGTCTTTTACTTTGAAGGACAAAAAACCTAATCACATCATATGACCAGGAAATACTGTTTTTACTCCTTTTTACTTCTGAACCTCCAGGGCACGTTTGTTGCAGCAAACCTGAATATCACAGTTCTGAGCCAAAATTATAAAGATCCACTGTTTATATGATCAAATTTGCATGGAGTTGCCATATGGCAACACTATGCAATGGAAGATAAATACAGTACTGACATGCCAATGTGGGTCTGGGTTGCTGCAACTATTCCTATAATCCATTATCCATCCATTTAAATGCAACTACTGTAAGAAATAGGGGAAAAATTCACAGGCAAAAATGCATTTGAAAGTTCATGGTTGGGTCAGAAGCTGCTTAGAGTGTAAATATTAAAAAAGAGGTAATTTCTATTTCTACTAAATGGATATTATTATAATTTTGTCAGAAACCTACTTCATGAATAAGGTACTTGAAATGTCTGTTTTATAGTTTCCCCTGGAAAAACATATAGAATAGGAAGAGGCAGTGAAGAACTGTGTGTGTGTGTGTGTGTGTGTGTGGTCATCAAATGAAATTGACAGGGGATAAAGAAGGAAAAGCAATAAAAAGAAGCGGGTGGAATCATAAGGCAATATGAAGACAGGGCAATGACAACTCAACCTGCCGCCCTCTCTCCTGTCTCTGATAGTTTGTCAAACATATGAAGTTATATTGTCAATAGGAAGTGAGTCGTGTCAGCAGACACTTGATGCTGTGGGATTTTACGCATCTGTGGTTGAGGAAAGGTGAGTCCAAAGGTCTAACCTGTATATGTACGTCTTGAGGGCTTATAAAACTTTAAAAATGTTCAAATCAATATATATATATATAGGGTGATATCAGGTAAATGGGGCCACCCTTTGATGAATCGCTTGGGATAATAACACAACACCAAATCTGCCTTTTCCTTGTATATTTATGATTAATAATGACTGTTTCTGATCATTTTGTGATAAAATATAATTATTTAGGCCCTATAAATCTTGAAACATCCACTAAACCATTGTTTGTTTGTTTTTTGCATGAGTGGTTTTATGTAAAATGGGCCATCTCATCAGGTAAAATGGGCTACCAAATATGCCAAATACCAAATATGCCTTTTCCATGTATATTTATGATTAATAATGACTGTTTCTGATCATTTTGTGATCAAATATAATTATTAAGGCCCTATAAATCTTGGAACATCTGCTGTGCCACCTTTTTCATGTAAAATGGGCCATTTTATCAGGTAAAATGGGCCACTCAAATGACAAAATTCATTCAATACTAAATATTCCTTTTCCATGCATATTTATAATTAATAATAACTGTTTCTGATCATTTTCTTTTAGAATTATATGATAAAATATAATTATTTAGGCCATATAAATCTTGAAACATCCCTTGTTTTTTTTTTGCATGAGCGGTTTTAGGTAAAATGGGCCATCTCATCAGGTAAAATGGGCTACCAAATATGCCAAATACCAAATAAGCCTTTTCCATGTATATTTATGATTAATAATGACTGTTTCTGATAGTTTTGTGATAAAATATAATTACTAAGGCCCTATAAATCTTGGAACATCTGCTGTGCCACTTTTTTCACGTAAAATGGGCCATTTTATCAGGTAAAATGGGCCACTCAAATGACAAAATTCATTCAATACTAAATATTCCTTTTCCATGCATATTTATAATTAATAATAACTGTTTCTGATCATTTTCTTTTAGAATTATATGATAAAATATAATTATTTAGGCCATATAAATCTTGAAACATCCCTTGTTTTTTTTTTGCATGAGCGGTTTTAGGTAAAATGGGCCATCTCATCAGGTAAAATGGGCTACCAAATATGCCAAATACCAAATATGCCTTTTCCATGTATATTTATGATTAATAATGACTGTTTCTGATCATCCTTTATAGTCATTTGCTCTAATTTCCAGAGGGGATGGGACCCTCAAACCTTAAATGGCCCCTTTTACGTGATATCACCCTATAATTTTACTGTAGAATGAGGCCGGCATGTTTCAAATGGCAGAGCAAAAGCCAACAACTTGCAATATATACCAACATGTCACAACTCAATGATGCTTTTCTTCTTATGATTTATTAATATATTATATTCTCTGACTTTTCAATGAATTAGAAGACAGTTTGTTGAGTCATTTTGACTTGATTCACACTTGATTCTAGAATTTTTAATGAGGTAGAAGTAGATGTTAGCATTGTAAGTTGATCTTTTTTAATTAAGGGTCAATAAAAGATTATTTCTAAACAAATAGCTGTATATTATATGTCCATACTATACCATATTTATGAGATTCACATCATCAAAGAATAATCTGGAATTCTGCTCTCCAGTAATGAGAGGTAACGCTTTCTAAGAATGAATGAATTAAGTCATAAATCAGTTTGTGTAGCTGCAGGGAAATTCATACAAATCCAATAACAAAAAGAAACACATCATTAAGAAAATGATTTCATATATGTTTTATGAGAATTTACACTGCTTTACATTGTTGTCCTCAAGCATTCTAGTGTTAATTCAGTCTGGAACATGTTTCTTTCATTATAATCTGAACGTAAATCCAAAGGGTCACATGTTTTATTCCATTTTTCTTCAGGCGAGCGACGAATGTGACGTCTGAAATCAAAAAATGGCCGAACTAGAGCCGCAGGAAGACATGATTAGCAGCGTGAATGACAGGAAACATGTTCTCACCCTGTAACCATCTATCACATCTCAGACGTATTAGCTGCTGTGTTTAATCATCTTTTTTTTTACAGCATGAAAGAAAAACGGAGAAAACTGACTGTGCTTTATTCCAGCTGATTAATTCCAGTGTTGAGGCTCATGTTCTGACTGTGGAACCATGTTCTCCTTGCAGGATCCTGCGTGAATCCATGCAACTGATCATATCTCACAAACTTCTGGGTGCAAAAGAAGGAAGAAGGAACTGTTTACCCCCTTTTCTCTAATGCAACATCTGTCAACAGTCAAATGATGTTTTACTGCGTGTAATTAAAAAAAGTTGAACTCGTTTTTTCAGCAGCTCCGTGACAATTAACTCACATTTAAATGAAATGTTTAACAGTCTGTTGCTTCCTTCCTCTGGAAACAGAAGTTTTAAACGAGTATTTTTCTTTTAGTCAGTGCTTCATGCATGAGCGTTTTCTTATTTTTCACTTATATGTGCTTTTTTGCACAAAGCAAGAGGAGGAAAATGAGAAAATCCTTTCAGTCGACCTGGTTTCAGTTTGCAAATTTCACCCACAAAAAGTTCCCAAAGCGTAAAAACGCCTGCTGAAACGATCAGAATATAGAAATCCAGCCAGAATGTCATCAGAATTTGTACAAATTACTTTTTGACTGCTCAAAAGAAGGGAAAAACTCTGCTGCTACTATCATTATTCTAGTATAAATAGGAATTAAAGAGCAAAATAGAGTTGTGATTTTATATTTTATGCTTTTTTCTACTTTTTTCACAGTCAAGGCAACGAAATAATAACACGTATTCCATCAAAATCCTCATCATGCCTTAACTACACTCATTTCTTACTCTTCTGTCTTTTTATTTACTTGACTCTCTTTATTTTCTCTTTTATGTAAAGCACTTTGAAATTGCCTTGTTGCCCAAGACGCCATAGAAATAAACCTGCTTCGCCTTTTGTGTGTTTATCTTTCATAAACATGTAGGGCAGACAATAGGGCTGTCGGCTTCTTTCCTTATTTACACAACGTGAAATTGAAAATCCCAGATAACAGAACATAAATAACATTTAGAAACAATATTTTCCAACGCCAGCTTCACATTCGTCACAGTCTCCTGCAAAAAGCCGGTGAAGTCAAAGACTTTAGGGTTTAATTGTGCGAGTTGCAAACATTAAATTCTGCATCTTGCTGATGTATGAAGGGAAATAGAGTGATTCCACCTTCTGGTTAACCCATGGGACCTTATTTCTGGAAAATGATGCGATCCCATGTGAATTGAGCCATGAATTACACATGTTTGTGAAGAAAAATGTACCCGTTTGATATGAAACTTCCAGGTGTTCTAATTACTGACAAAGGGTCACCAATTATTCTAAAAAGCTGTGGTATAAAATCTTTGTTTTTACAGTTAGGCATGAAAAGGGGTCTTTTATTTTGAAGGACATACAATTTATGAGGTCACATGACCAGGAAATCCTGTTCATGGACATCTGACTTGTGAGCATCATTGAAGAATGTGTTTTAGTCAGAATTTGGGAAAATGTTCACCAAATTTTATGACATTTTTTTCTAATATGCTAAAATAGATTGGTTTCCATGTAGCAACTATATGCATATATGTGTAAATTCCTAGTGTATACAACCTAAGTCAATGGGACTCCATTGACTGCTGTGTAAGTCAATGGAGTTTTTGGTGTTTTTTGGATTTTTAGGGCTAAATGCACACATGTAAATGCACTCTTTTTAAATTGTCCCAAGGCAGCTGATAAGGAAAGGTGGTCACTTCTCCTTCCTTTAGCCCAAAGCATGATTACATAATGGAAAACTTCCTCACCGATGATTTATTTGCACAGTAGAGAGTTGACAGTTCGAGTCGCCCTTCAGAGTTGGCAGAGTAACATCTTAATAAATCAGACAAAGACGCAGCATGTGGTGTTTCAAGTTCGAATTTAAATTTCCCCTCATTCACACGTTATTGCAGCAAATTCTGTGGTGGCCACATGTCAAATATCCATCAGCAATAGGGATATCCTGGTCATGTGACCTCATAAATTGTATGTCCTTCAAAATAAAAGCCACCTTTTCACATCCAGCTGTTTTTTTTATATATCACCAAGACATTATTCTCTTAAAATGTACTGTTTATTGGGATTTTTGGTTATTTTGGTACAGATTATTGGTCTACTGTTAGTAACAGGACACGAGTCAATCACACTGTCAGCCTTCAAAAACGATAAAAATAAAAGGTGAAATAAAACCTGCAGGTAGCGTATAATCAGCAGGAAACTTCGATCTGGTTGAGATCAAACGACAAACACTTGTCAAATGTCCCTGACACTTCAGGCTGACATCAAACAAGTGCCAACAAAAGACTTGTAAATGCTTCACCTCAGACCCCCGCCTTGAAGATTCTGCCAAAATTCCGATTTTTGATCTCCAAAAGAATAAGGTTTCAAGACGTGACATGTGGAATATTTATTATGGGATGAGTCCTTCCACCGCCAGCCTCCCGGTGTCAATACATCAATAGTCCTGGATGGAGGAGACACTTGTAGTGAGTGTTGAGAAAAAACACAAGATGAGATGCAGATGCAAATGTGAACTAAGTAAAACCACCACCAATGATTTGCAGATATGGCTCCTTGTGTCATATCTGACTAAATATATCTGACTAAATTTAGCTACACTAATAGAAATTTCCATATATAATCATAATTATGGTCATTCTGACTTTGCCAATGCTAACTTCACACATATCACCTCTGTTGTAGAGATTTGTGAAACGTGATATGGCTAAAAAATGTAGGGTGACATCATGTAAATGGGGCCACTTTTGGGTAAATCGCTGCATTTGGGACAACAACACAATACTAAATATGCCTTTTCTATGTGGATTTATAATTAGTAAAGAATGTTTGTGCTGGGATTATGTGAAAAAATATAATTATTTAGGCCCTATAAATCTGCTGTTGCAATTATTTTTCATTAGCGGTATAAGGTAAAATGGGCCATCTTATTTTATCAAATTCAAAATTAATCATCATCATCTGTTCTGATGTTAAAACACAATTGCTTAGAACCACATAACTTTTAAAATGCCTTAAACAAACTCATATTGCTGCTGCTAAAACAAGAACAGATCACTTATGTGCTGCATGCTAACACAACTATGTATACAAGCTAAGCTAGCGCTACACAAAGGCTAGCACTCAGCTAGCTAACACAATAAAAGTAGTGACTACTTGGAGTTGAACTAATTTCACATGACAATCAACATACTGTCCATGTTTTAGTTGAACCAAATGTCATACATGTGTGTTTGTGGCCCATTTTATCTTAGGGGGTTAAGGTAAATGGGGCCACCAACTTAAACATAACAAAACATATCTAACTAACAGCATTATATCTGATGGATGCCATCAAGACAGATATAGATTTTTTACCAGATTTATCATCTTTATAATAGTTTCATTAGATTTGTCATGCCAGGCTTCGTACCCATTTTAAACCCTTGTGCCTGAATCCAACCAAAATTAAACCCTGAAAGTCACTCCCTGTATTTTCTAACTACACCGGGTTCTATTGTGCTTCCAGTGAAACTGCTTTTTATGATACCAGAAGTAAAGAATGTCAATCAGAATAACGACGAGGACACCAGCCAAACCCGCTAAATTAATCAAAATCCAATTAGTGGCATTTGTTGCACGCATGTGAATGATGGACAAACAAGGGAATAAATAATTGAAAGAAAGACAGAGCAACGCATGGTCCCCTATTAAATCCATCTAGGGCGACAAATTACACCAGTCAACTGAGGACATGATCATGTATAACCAAGTGTGTTTGCTGGACAGGCTGGATAACCCCAAAATTAGATTTGAAAGTGGGAAAAACACACACATTGTGTAATGAATTATCCAGAGAAAACCTCCTAATTTACTCTCTGGGATTAAAACACAAAGAAAATGGCGTGAATAAGAACACGCCAGACACAGAGCAATTGGCTTCCAATTGATTGTCTCTGAACAGGGACCTCATTACATCCCACATACATCGCAGCCATTCAAGAGTTGCCTTTTAGAAATCCTTTACACCAGGGTATACGAAACAGCCTCTCAGGTCTGTCACAGGGATTTGAACCAAAGTGGTAAATTAATTCTTCAGCTAAATATTCCCTACAGTGGCAGACGCTCCATATGCCGGCTGCTTTATGCAAAAAAAAATATAATAGAGTGTGGATTGATCGTTATATCAATATGTGTCCAGAGTCAAACGTCCGCACTGGCGGCCATCTTACTACAGGGAGCTAACAATGTATTTTAATGGTGCAAATGACCAAAAAATGTTTTTCAACCAATTTTCAAAAGGTTTGGTTATGACACTGCAAACTCATAGTTAATTAAGTATATATATTATATAGTTTTTAGGTTATACACTACCGTTCAAATGTTTGGGGGGTCACCCAGACAATTTAGTGTTTTCCATGAAAAGTCACCACCAAGAAAATATAATTCAGACTTTGACAAGGTCAGAAATAATGATTTTATTTGGAATAATAGCTTTTTTCCCTTTGAACTTTGCTCTCATCAAAGGAAGGTCGGTTTTCTAGCTTCTCTCTTTCCAGCTGTGCTAACATGTTAGCATCAAGGGTTTTCTAATCATCCATTAACCTTCTGATGCAATGTACCATTAGAACACTGGAGTGATAGTTGCTGGAAATGGGCCTCTATTGATGCACCCAAAAACCAGACATTTGCAGCTAGAATAGTCATTTACCACATTAGTAATTTCCAAGTAACCCCAATGTTTTGAATGGTAGTGTATCTAAACAATGGCATTAATGTCTCTTGACTCACATTTTAGAATCTAAAAGGGAACATGCCTCTAATTCTCTTCTGTGATCCAGCTGAGTAATTCTCTGAGAGGATTAGTCTACTCATATTAGATAGTTTGTCTTCTGTAGAGAATAATATGAAAGTGACAGTATCCAACCAGATCGCTGCCTTTTGCATCAAGAAAACTCTACGGCGGCATGAATGAAAGATGCAAATCCGTGTCAAAATTCATTAGGACGACAGGAAATAAAAAACACAGCCCTGCAAAAAAAAAAATAAAAGGTTGTATATAAACTTAAATTGATGGTTGCGGCAAAGTGTATCCAGCGGTTCATTGAGCAAATTCTTATGACTTTGCCGAGGTTGTTTTACTGATGTCGGCGATTGCAGCTAAAAGCGAAGTCAGCGCTTCTCCTTTGACAGGCGTCGGCCATCAGGAACGACCCCTTTGACTCCTCCTTATCGCGTCTTTAACGTGGCATCATACTCGCAGAGGAGGAGCCGACATGTCCCGGACGCTCGTCACGTCAAGGTTCTCGCAATCAATCCGGGTAATCCCCCTCCGAGAATGACAGGCCGGACAGGATATGAGCCAACGAGGATAAATGTCTCGCTGCTGTGACTGTCAGTTTTATTTAGGAGCAATACAAGTCAAGTCGGATTGGGGCGTTGGAAGCCAAGTGGATTTATTGGGGATTCGTCAGAGGCTTAATGGGACCCCCTCCTCCCCTCCCCCCAACCAGGGGCTCTTTGTCATTATTTCACCCATCCAGGTGGGGGGTTAAACAAAGTATGAAACTAATTTATGAATATTTACGTCCCCTTAAACGAGGCCCTGCAAATCCATCAGGATTTTTTTTTGGTGCTTTTAGGCCTGTGTTTGGCTTTGTTTACAGTATCTTGAGTGATTAATGCAGCAATTAAGTCTTGGCTGAGACATATTTTAGCTTTTATTAGCCACCGAGATGTTTATGATTTGTCTCCGAATGATTCAGGATGTAGACAAACACACAAAAAACTTTGTATAGGACTTTATCTCTGATGTTTTGGACCATCTAGAACCACTTTCTAATTCAAGTGAATTGGAAAAGTGTGTCCAAACCTGATGGTTCCTGCATATAAATCTGGATATAACAAAGGTTCCCAACTTCCAACTGTGTTGAGATTGGGTTAATGTGGCTTGAAGGGAATTAATAGAAAAAGGGGAAAAGTTTATGTGATTGCACAGGTTGAGTTTGGGTTAACAGAGTAGTTGATTGTGTCATGTTCTCCAGAGGATGCATCTGACAGTTGTAGCATCAGATTTCACTGAAAACTTTACGGATTTACTATTTGGTTTCTTACATGTTTGGACAATACAATAACGTTCAAAAGTTTGGGAAATGTCCTTATTTTTTAAAGAAAAACACTGTTCCTTCCAATGAAGATAACTTTAAACTAATCATTAATCCACTCTATACATGATACTAATGTGGTAAATGACTATTCTAGCTGCAAATGTCTGGTTTTTGGTGCATCAATATCTACATAGGTGTATAGAGGCCCATTTCCAGCAACTATCACTCCAGTGTTCTAATGGATCAATGCATCAGAAGGTTAATGGATGATTAGAAAACCCTTGATGCTAACATGTTAGCACAGCTGGAAAGAGAAAAGCTAGAAAACCAACCTTCCTTTGATGAGAGCAAAGTTTGAAGGAAAAAAAGATATTATTCCAAATAAAAATCATTATTTCTGACCTTGTCAATGTCTGGATGGTATTTTCTATTCATTTTACAAATCATGGTGGTGAATAAAAGTGTGACTTTTCATGGAAAACACAAATTCTCAATTCTCTCTGAATCCACTGCACAAATCTTTGAGTAAAAAATCCTATGGTCAAAGTAATGAATCTGTACCTGACCGTTTCTCTTTTATATTAAAGTGGACTCATTGCAAATCCTTGTTATTGAGGCTCTGTAAACTGAGTATAAAGAAGTAGAAGTTGGCTGGATCCTAATATCCTGCCATACCACAGGATTCAACAAGGCAGAATGGAGTGAATGACTCTCACTTAGAGCCTCCGCAAATTAGTTTAGTTTTATTTACCAGTGTGCACTATAGTCAATATTGTAATCCTCTGTGTCTCAGAGCACTGTGAGGATTTATACAGAAACCTTTATTTCCAAATGTCAAATGCCATATCAGAGAGAACTGAAACCTTTGTAAATGTGGTATTCTACACTATCGAGTGATATCAGATAAAAGGGGCCACTTTTTAATAAATCGCTTGGGACAATAACACAATACCACATATGCTTTTTCCATGTGTATTTATGATTAATAATAACTGTTTCTGATCATTTTGTGTTGGAATTATGTGATAAAATATATTTTTTAGGCTCTATAAATCTTAAAATATCCGTTGTGCCAATTTCTTTTGCATGAGTGGTTTCATGTAAAATGGGCCATCTCATTAGGTAAAATGGGCCAAATGACAATTCTAAATTAATCCATCACCAATTGAATGTTAAAACAATTTAGAACCTCATAACTATGAGAATTGAAACAAGAACAGATCAGTTATATGTCGTACACACACATGCTAACACGCCTAGCTAAGCTAGCGCTACGCAAAGCTAGCACCCAGTCATATGGAACAAGCTATGTTACACAAACACAGTAAAAGTAGTGACTACTTTGAGTTGAATCAACATACTGTCCATGTTTTAGTTGAACCAAATGTCATACATGTGTGTGTTTGTGGCCCATTTTAGCTGAAACCATGTGGCCCATTTTATCTTAGGGGGTTAAGGTAAATTGTTCCACCAAGATAAACATCACTTATCCAAAAATAATGTTAATATATCAAACTAACAGCATCATTTCTGTTTATGTACATATTGATTTATCATCCTTATAATACATTAGTTAGATTTATACTTACTTCAAGTATTTATCAGTAAAATTAGCTTGATAACTTTATTTTTCTCAACATTGACTTTTAAGACAGTGCAAGCAACATTTTTATGTTGAGTAAAAGTCATTTTTTAATTGGTCTACTGAAGTAATCGGTTTAAATTTGACGATTTAATTTGATAAATAAAAAGTTGCATGCATTGTTGCATTGCAACTCCTTTGATAACAGTTATTAAGTCAGTTTGTTTGTTGGTTCAATGCAATTTCAAATTAAGTTGTAATAACTATGTTACCTATGAGTGTAGCAATTTAATTTATTTTACATGATGAGTGCATAAAATAATAGTTTATTCTGCAACGAGAGCATATGAAACATTCTAATTAGAGGGGTTTTATGCACACTATGTCAAATTATTATCATCATTAAGCCTGATGAAGTCACAGAGCTGAGGTGGAATGCTGCAGTCGCACAAAACCCAGACACAACAGATTGCCTTTGTTGCCCTTGCCACAAAGCTTTTATCTCCACTCTATTATTTACGACCTCTGGCCGCGTTTGGTTGAAATTTATCCATAGGTTCAGACCAACACACTCGTAAAAGCAGACGTAAAGCAAGTTGGACAGAGAGCGATAAAGACTGAAGGCATTAATGCTTAGAGCTGCAGTGGAAACAGTTGTGTCTTGTACAAAAACGTGTCCTGTCTGGCGTTTTTCCTTTGCTAAACTATAACAAGGATGTAAGTTACACTCAGATATTACTCGTTAAAGGCAGATGTAATCAGTCGGGTATTTTTTCAGTTTTAAATATGCATATATAACTTTCTTTTATGGGAGCTTTTATTTAGACTTTTGTTTCCATTCACTTTATTTTCACACCATGGATGTATTATAGACCTGGATAGGGTACACTGATTTTCCCCCGGTGGCCACTCGTGGTACTGCAACAAAAATCCCATGCGACAGAGTTTTATCCATCAAAAACCGTTGTAATGGTCAGAAAACCCTCTGGAAACGTCTCTATTCTGTTTATTTGACTTCAAAGGGTTTTTAATGTGGTCAGCAAGTAATTTATACAACTCAAATGTTTATTTAGACATCTGTGGGTCGCATAACACGTAAATAAACCCGGAACCAGGCGAGCAACTTCCATTGAAGTGAATGGCGGCCATTTTTCAGTCCAGTTCTATAATACATCCATGTGGGAGAACAATGGATGTATTATAAAACTATAGAAGCTCCTGACTTCCGGGTTTATTTCTGCATCATATGACCCATAGAGACTGATCAGTAGAGTCACCTCCCATGATGCTCTGGGGCAATGAGAATGTGTAAATTGCAAAAACAGTCATTTAACCCGTTAAACTCGAGGGTCCCTGTGGGGATTGCTCCACTAATCATGTACAAATATAGTGAAGCTATACATCAAATTAAACAGGAGAAACTCCACTACAAGCACATATAAGTCATATTTACACACACCAAACACAACTCCAACACCAAGCTAATTAATTAACAAATATGAAAATTGGTATACGATCATAAAGCCAACCCACTCGCCACATTTTGATGGCTAACGCTCTGATACTTCATGTTACACAAACAAATGACATCTCATATAAAAGCTGATACTGTGACGAGTCCAACGGTACCATCAGTGTAGCTTTATGACAAAAACCCAGTAAACTAACAGCCAAAATACACTGAAGTAAAAAGTCGATTGTTTGAAGCGACAAACAAAAAATTTGTTTTTTTGTTGCTGTTTTGGGATGGGATTTATTTGAGATCAATAAATGGTCGTTTTGTGTCGACCAACATCTCTGTGTTTATTCCAGATATAACCTACTGACTATGGGTATGTCCTAAACCTAAAAAAGGGCTGGAGGTCAAGGGGTTAATTCACCATATTGAAAAACGTTATATTATATCTGGGGATATCTGGGAATAGAGACTTTTGCAGAGTTTTTCTGGCCATTCCAAAGGTCCAAGACTAAGTCTAAAATTAGTAATTAACAGGATTTTACAGGCTTCTCTTTTACCATTGACGTCTATGGAAAAAATGCTTTTTGTGTCGCATGGGATATTTTTGCTGCAGTACCACAAGTGGCCACTGGGGGGAAATCAGTGTGCTACTGAGAGATTTCAGAATAAACTTCCCTCCTGCTGGCAGAAACAGGAACTGCAGTCTTTCTTCAAAAATACAGACTAGTTACACATATTAGATATGTTTGACACGCTATAATAACAGTAATGGGACCTAATTACAGCCGTGTTGGTGATTCGGTCATTTCACTCACACATTATATGCCGGGCTTCTATAATAACACATCGCTCATTATTAATCGCTGAGACGTGGCATTTGGGAGATGGTGGACAGATGTAAAGGCAGGTAACAAAGCCCCATTAGAGCCACCTACACTTGTTTATTCATGGGGATAATTCATGCCTTTCTCCCTCAGACTGCCCCTTTTTATTGTGCCGTTGTGTGAATGTGTGAAAAGAGACAGATGCAAACAGTTAGACACCAGCTACACTGGTTTTAGATTTTTTTAAACCAGTTATTTTCATCTCAAACTACATGGTGATTCTCAAATAGGGTGAAATCAGGTAAAATGGACCATTTTTATAACTGAAAAACGAAACTCAGTAGTTTATTTCGAACCAGAGACGTGACTAGATCTGCAAAATCCAACCTTATTTTATTTTAAAATTGAAAATACTGCGGTCGGTCATCTGCTTTCAATGTCCCTGTTATTTAATGCACCTCCTGCTCCTAAATGTGTTGCACATTTCTCTTTGCAGCAATATCACCTCTTTACCCATCTGTATCTTTGTATTCACAAATGCTGACATAATCTAACCGTCTACAAATGGTTCCCAGACCTTCACCCCTTAAAATACTCATGGCTGCAGTCAGCCTTAAAGTACCACATAGATTCATGGATTTAGAATTTGTATGGCTCAAAATATTGAGTTTACTTATGCATTCATTTAACCCTGTTTTACTGGCTTTGGTGCCAGTTTTGTCTTTATTATAGGTAAGGAAAGGAATTCTGGGTATTGTAGTATACTGATGGGGTCACATGCTTGAATTTATGACTTTGGCCTCCTTGAAAATTTCCAAAAATCTCGTAGTAGTAGGATAAAGTGACCAGAACTGAGAACAGTATCACTGTATATCCAACAGAGGTCATAGCTCAGAATGTTTACAACTATTTATAATTAACATTTGGAGGCAGAATTCTGAAATGCATATACATTTACATATTTACATGTAGACTAATGAGTTTATTCACAAAATAGTGACCCATGAAATGGATTCAGATAAACTATTTTGCAGTATTACAACATTAATCCAAAATGTTTAGAATATGTTACTGAACCTAATTTAATTGAAAATGCTAGGCTAACACTATTCAGTAATCTGTACTGGGATACATTATAAAGGATTGATGCATGGTTGAATCATGTATGGGCGATCATGGTGTTTGTTTCTTTGACCGCGAATAGTCTGTTCTTGTCAATAAAGTTTTACAAAATATAAAAAACATGGAGACGATTTAACATTAGCACATTCGACACAATAAAAAACGACTTTAATGGAGATAAGGCGAGACGTTTAAAAATAATCCCCTTCCTAGTAAATCCATAGTTCTGAAACTAAAACGATATTTTACTAAATCTATATCCTGTGTGAAAAATAATATTTTAACGTCTTTATAAATATGTGGAAAGTGCGCCGCGAACACGCAGCTGCATTTACTTAAACTCCAACATGGCTACCGACAGCGCGTAGAATTCTCTTTTTGGGGACAACATTGCGGATTATTGTTCCGTTTGGACCACATGCGAACTATCCGGTTCATCGAAAACCACCGTTTTACGACTATCACCGCCCTGTCTCGCGAATTAATCCGCTTTTGTAAACGAGGGACGGGGAGATGTATCGTCGCGGAGCCGCAAAGAAAGACCACAGCAACAAACCGGTGAAGAAGGACGTGAGTGACAGCGAGAAATACGCCGACCTCCTGGTGTTCGGCTACGCCTGCAAACTGTACCGGGACGACGAAAGGGCACTTTACCACGAGCATGGAAACCATCTTATCCCATGGATGGGCGAAAAGAACATCATGATCGATAGGTCGGTTTAACTCTCAGACCGAAACCGTATTCTAACCATCTCCTTAATGTCCTATGCTATGGCCTGTGTCCCAATCCGAGCGGATTTCACTTTTCGGAGTTTGTCTTGCAGAAGCTTGGAAATACCAGCAACTGGCGACGAATGTCTTGTTTCTTGTCTGCTAACTTGTTTTGGGTTTTATTGGACGTTTTGCACTGCAAAAACATAAAGAAAGAAAAAGAAATGGTATCTGAATTTTCTCGAGTAACATGCTAAGATGCAAAAATTCCAGCCAGTTTAGATTCAGTTCAATTCATTAAACAGGCCTCCTAATGCACATTTATTCAACTACTGTACATTTGCTGCTACTTTATCCTTCCACTTTACTCTCTACTATATATAATCTTGTTTTAGTTCATTTTCAGATGCATATTTCAAGATTTTACATAAATTAATACAAGCAGTAACCCCAAGTATCATAAATTGGCTTCATATTCATGCATTAAACATTAAAATCCCTTTGTTGTACTTGGTGACTAACAAGTACAATAATAAATATACAATAATAATTTTAAATTCAGGTATTTTACTTGCTAAGTATGTTTTATGACAGTATTAACGCTCTATTGCATGAAATATTACTTGGTAAATAATGTTTTTATTGCCTAAATAATCAATACATGAAATAATATATAGGAACTTTACATATTTGCATATAAAAATTAAATTTCCCACATTTTGAATAAAAAACAACCTTCAGATGTTAAATGTCCATGAGCAATAGGGATATCCTCATAAATTGTATGTCTTTCAAAATAAAAGCCCCCTTTTCGTGTCTAGCTGTAAAAGTCAATGCTTTTATTCAAAGGATTTGAGCACTGACATTAATAGGGTGGAGAACAAATTAATGTAATGAAATCAGTGGAACAGCTTCACACACACCTTCAGAGATGATGTAGAAGATTAACATTAAACATTTTGCACAAAAAGCTGATTTATAGTCGGGATGTTGAGTTAGATCCGGCTAAATCTGCCAAATGGACTGGCAGCTAACCGAGGAAAAGGTTGGAGGCAAAACCCATTAAAACGCTTCGAGGTTGGCTTTGTATCTTGGCATGTTGGAAGAATTTCCTCTGGAAACGGTTACACCAAGACACCATGTAGTCGAATAATACGGCTGTTAAAAAAATGGGACTATGGCACAGAAGATGTTATGAAAATATAGATATTTTTGCCTACACTGTTGTTCAAAAGTTTGGGGTCACCACCAAAATGAATAGAAAATATAGCCAAGACAGGTCAAGGTTAGAAATAGTGATTTGCAGCTGTGCTAACATGTTAGCATCAAGGGTTTTCTAATCATCCATTAACATTTTGATGCATTAGAACACTGGAGTGATAGCAGGAAATGAGCCTCTATACACCTATGTAGATACTGATGCACCAAAAACCAGACATTTGCAGCTACAACAGTCATTTACCGCATTTATAGAGTGTATTTCTGATTAATTTAAAGTTATCTAAGGAGATTTCTAAGTGATCCTAAACTTTTGAACGGTCGTGTATGTCTACACAAAACAAATTGTCCTGGGATTTTCTTCTTTTTCGCTGATATCCACAAGGCCAGAGCAAATTCTAACCAACACTTAAGTTACTGCAGCTAAGGCGATTCACGTGTTGATCAATAAAAAGGTTCATAGAAGCTATTTCCATGGCGGTTTCAGACTCTCTATTCTATTTCTCATTCAGCCACAATCCTCGTGGGTTTATCCTCCGGAATCATCTGATCTGCAGTGGCCTAAGTTGTGTTTTCATTTGTACAGCCTATGTATGTGTGTCTTTATCACGTAACCCGGTTCTTTCCCCAGCAAGGTAGGCTAAAGGGGTCCTGCCAAAAACCCCCCGAATGCCAACCACAGCAACTCCCCCATTTCTTTGTCTTCATGAAGAAAACTGCGTCTGAGAGGTGGCGTAGAGGGACGAACCCTGGAAAATGTCGTCCCATTTGGGTTCTTACGGATAGGTATTTATGTGCTCGGGTTTGTGTGAATGTAACTTTCTTTGCAGATGTAGACGTAATGATGAGTGTTACAGGGGGGGGAAAATGAACCCTGTAAAGGTAAGAGACGAGTCGCTTCAATTGTTCTTCTCTTTTCTTTTGATGTAGGTTGTTGGTTTTTATTATAGCAGCAGAAAGCTCGCTAGCTATGTCGATTAATCCCTAGGATTATACTGTTCTGTCAGCATTTTCAGAGAGTTTCTCAACGTAGTATTTTACAAGTACACTGCTTTTTTCTTTGCCAGACCTTGTGTCAGAGGTAGAGCATTTTATTGTTGTAATTATTGGGTTTCATGTCCCCCCCTCCCCCTGGTAAGTAGGTCCATGTTGTGTATATAAAAGGCTCCGTAGGCTTCCCTCCTCTAATCCTCGTCGTTATCCAACAGGTACGATGGGCGGGGTCACGTTCACGACCTCTCAGAGTACGACAGCGGGTCGTGGAACACGTCCTACCAGCTGTCGGAGGAGGAGGCCAGGATCGAGGCGCTGTGCGATGAGGAGAGGTACCTGGCCCTGCACACGGACCTGCTGGAGGAGGAGGCCCGGCAAGGTGGGTGGACGGGAGGGTCAAAGTTCACCCTTTGATCTGTTCAGTTTTTATTGAATCAGCATGTGACACATGATGAGTACAAGTCTCAGCGGCCATAAAATGCATAATAAAGAAGGAACAAACATATTATTAACATATATTAATATATAATCCACCCAGAATATAAAACTAGTTGATAGCATCTGTTTTTTAATGTTTTTTATAGATTTTAAATAAAAAATAAAAGAATAACAATATGAACAGTAAGAAAATTAAAATAGAATGTTATGATAGAAACATTACAAGCAAATCACAAATCTATCGAGTGTTTATTGGAATTAAACTGATTAAATTTCAATAAAAATGTAAAAATGTTCTAAAACTTTTGAAGTGTGTGTTTGCGTGTGTACGTGTGTGTGTGTACGTATGTGTGTGTGTACAGGTCTGTACATGCGTGTGTGTGTCTGTCTACGTGTGTCTGTACATGTGTGTATGTGTGTGTACGTACGCGCGTGTCTACATGTGTGTGTGTGCACATACGTGTGTGTACGTGTGTATACATGTGTGTGTACGTGTGTATACATGTGTGTGTACGTGTGTATACATGTGTGTGTACGTGTGTATACATGTGTGTGTATGTGTGTATACATGTGTTTGTACGTGTGTATACATGTGTGTGTACGTGTGTATACATGTGTGTGTATGTGTGTGTACGTGTGAGTGTATGTATGTGTGTTTACGTACGTGTGCGTGTATGTGTGAGTGTATGCGCGTGTGTGTATGTGTGTGTACATGCGTGTGTCTGTCTACGTGTGTGTGTACGTGCATGTGTGTCTGTCTACGTGTGTGTGTACGTGCATGTGTGTCTACGTGCGTGTACATGTGTGTACGTGTGTGCGCACGTACCTGTGTGTATGTGTGTTTACGTATGTGTGTACGTGTGAGTGTATGCGCGTGTGTGTATGTGTGTGTACATGCGTGTGTCTGTCTACGTGCGTGTGTGTACGTGTGTGTGGACTTTTTTATCCTACATTTTTGGAAGAAAGTTGAAAAAGGCAAAATCATCAGCCAATTAAAGATTAGATTAACAGATTAACTCATTATTTGACTACTTGCATTAATTTCTCTGTATTTTTTATTCCTAAAATCAAATTTTCCATGTCCCTCATATGAATCAGAATAGTCGACCCTCTGATCTCGACTCATCTCCACATCAACTCCCTGCTGGCGTCTCCAGTAAAACCTGCATCTCCGTCCGTTCCACCGTCCTAATGAATCGGGCTGTTTTGATGACAAAGCACTCGGCTGAAAGACATATTTAATGGCCGTAATTGAATTAATACGCCACAGTTTTTAAGTGAAATATGGCGTCTTACGCCCAAATTGACAGCACGGAATGAGCCGGCTAATGATTTGTGTCACACACTCGTTGGGAGTGTTCATCCCTCAGGCCGCTTTGCCCTTGAATGTGGAGGCCGGACCCCGTTCACTCAGGCTATTACCCATCTGTCCACTAAAGGGACAGCAGGAAGGCATTAGAAATATTGATAGTTTTAGTGGGATTTTTGCCCTTGCCCCTGCTATATTGCTAATAAAGATATAGTCCGCCTTGAATTTCAATAGAAAAGGGAGGCGTCTACGCATATTTCCCCAGCAACTCGCATGAGAGGCTTCTCCAGTCGCCTTATAAATAAAATGACATCGTTTGGAATAAAATATGTGGCATTAATAGGATTATTATTATACAAAAATATCATAGTGTTTCATACAAAATACCCTCAATTATTAAAGAATAAGTAAAAAATGAGTAAAAAATGTGTCTTTTCTTGTCAAACTGGAAAAATAAGTTTAGTTTAATAGATTTAAGGTGGAATTCAATAATTTAAATTGGCTTTTAATTCATGGATGTGAAATCTACCAATAATAGAGCTTATTTATTGTCTTTTATTTCATAATAAATAACATTTTTCCCTTTTAATAATAATTTTAATTCAAGTTTTCCCAAAATCTACTACGAGAACAATCATACGACTCATCCTTATTTAACTTTTTTATAATTAATGCATCATTATTAGTAGTTTAACACATTGTAGAAGCGTGTGCTGTGGTTTTTAAAGAGAATTAAATGTGTTTTCTGTGTTTTCTGCTGTTTCAGAGGAAGAATACAAACGTCTGAGTGAAGCTCTGGCAGATGAAGGCACCTACAACGCTGTGGCCTTCAAATACAGCGCTGACTACTACGACCCTTCACAACCCACAGAGGAGGAGGACGCTAACAGGGAGACTGGTGAGGACACACACACACACACACACACACACACACACACACACACACACACACACACACGGATCTACTGTGTTGCATAGTGTTTCCATATGGCAACAATTACCTTTATTTTTCTAAAAAGCTGTGATATGAAAAAAAAAATCAGTTTTTGCATTTAGACATTAAAAGGGGGCTTTTATTTTGAAGGACGCACAATTAATGAGGTCACATGACCAGGATATCCCTATTGCTCATGACATGTGAGCATCGAAGCTAGTCTTTTATTCAGAATTATGAAATATGTGCTAAAAAAAATACATTTATTCCATTTGCATAGTGTTTCCATATGGAAACAATTACTTTATCTTCGTTTTTCTAAAAAGCTGTGATATAAAATCAAAGTTTTTACAGTTAGTCATGAAAAGGTGGCTTTTATTTTGAAGGAAATACAATTTTCATACATGTGAGCATCACTGTTTCACAACTGAGGGTCGTTTTTTATTCAGATATTAGGAAGTTTACAACTTGTTCTTATATTTCTTAAATAAATCCATTTTTTTTTTACAGTTAAGCACGAAATGGGGGCTTTTATTTTGAAGGACATGCAATTTACATATATTGTCAATATTACAATATGACTTAAATAGCATGAAACTATCCTGAGACTATATTTACAACTTTTTATTATTATTATTTAAAACATTTTTACCAGTACAGGAAGTAAAATTGTCTCATATTTGGTACAATTAGTCCAATATTGAGTAGAATCATCTAATTATTTCAAGTTATTTTTCCTGATTTGGGTAAATTTAGTCTTGTTTCACCTTTTATATTAGAATTTTTCTCAAAAATGTGTAACTAAACTAGTGAAGACGACTTACATTTAAAAAAAGATTCCATTCCACAGTTAGTCATGAAAAGGGGGCTTTTATTTTGAAGGACATACAATTTACATATATTGTCAATATCACAATATGCAAATATGGAAAACTCCTAGTGTATACACTATTATTAAAGTAATAAAAATATTCACACTAACTGTAGACATAGGCTTCTGGGTCGCTCACGCTCATTACATTTGTAATTAGGGCTGATTATTATTCCATATATTTATTTATTCTTTTATCTGCAAACACACAATGCATATTTTGAGACACCTGATAAATGCTGCGTTTTAAAACTTGCAGGGGGATGTAGAAGTAGAATTTCCTGCCTGAAGATCTTGTAAAAGACATGTGAGAGTTTATTATTTCGTGCTGTTTAGCATTAGCAGCATTTATAACAACCCCCGTACCGTCGGAGTTTAAAGGTTTTTCTCAGACTAGCTGCTCCTCTCTGGGGACGTCGCCGTGCTGAGTCCAGAGTGTGAATATCTGCCAACGTTCCAGATGCCACAATGAAAATTAACAGCCTCAAAGAGAGTGTTTGGGCTGACAGATGCAGACACGCATATAATCATAATATGAATTAGATCGTTATCACTAGTATTCGCTCATGAGTGAAAAGCCAAATAAGCCAGAAGGTTAACTCCGCTCATGATTCATGATCTTTTCTCTGTCAAAACAAGTCGGATCCAGGTCTCATTGTTACTCGTCCTGTGAAACCTCTCGCTAATTACCCAGTCACTTCTCAATACACCCCGCTAATAATCCTATTATAAGAGCTGAAGTGATAATTAAAGCGTGTCTCAGACGTTCTTCAGAAAACGTTTGCAAATTATATCATCGCTTAATTGGAATTCGATATAAGATGAGTTTTTGAGGCTCCGCAGAGAGCTGACACCTATGGGAAACAGAAACAGAGCAAATTAAATCATTAAAAGCGGTGAAAAGGCTGGATTTGATTTTTATTAATTTTTATAGAGCTGTGCAAAGTTTAAAAAAAAAAAAGCTCTTTCTCTATAGTTTCCACCATTTCCACTTGATGGATTTGGTTGGATTCCAACTAGTGGTGGGAATTTCAGCTGTTTTAGTGATCGGATCATTTGGCTCAGCTCAATAAGAGCCGGCCCCCAGACGGCCGCCAGACGGCCCCCAGACGGCCCCCAGACGGCCCCCAGACGGTCCCCAGACGGTCTCTAGACGGCCCCCAGACAGCTCCCAGACGGCTCCCAGACAGCTCCCAGACGGCCCCCAGACGGCCCCCAGACGGCCCCCAGACAGCCCCCAGACAGCTCCCAGACGCCCCCCAGACGGCCGCCAGACGGTCTCTAGACGGCCCCCAGACAGCCCCCAGACAGCTCCCAGACGCCCCCCAGACGGCCGCCAGACGGTCTCTAGACGGCCCCCAGACAGCTCCCAGACGGCTCCCAGACGGCGCCCAGACGCCCCCCAGACAGCTCCCAGACAGCCCCTGTTTTACCACTTAGACCTTTTATAATTCAGCTAAATTTAGTGCTGTTTTGACTTGACACTAAATTGTCTGGTTAAAAATTAAAATAAAAATTAAAATATTAAAACCACTGATTCAGAATAAAAATAATAAAAAAAAACTAAAATCACTGATTTAAAATTAAAATAAATATAAAAAATCTAAAACCACTGATTCAGAATAAAAATACAAAAATAAAACCACAGATTTAAAATAAAAAATGTAAAAACACTAAAACATCTGATTTAAAATTAAATTAAATTAAACCACAAAAAAATTTAAAAATAAAATAAAAATTAAAACACACACAGATTTAAAATTAAAAAAAGGACTGATTCTAAATTAAAATAAAACACTAAAACGTCTGATTTAAAATAAATACGAAAAGACTAAAACCACAGATTCAAAAATAAAACCTAAAAACCACTGCTTTTATAATTTAAATTTAAACACTAAAACCTCTTAATTAAAAAATAAAAACACTAAAACCACTGATTCAAAATTAAAATAAGAAAGTAAAAAAAATAACGTCAATATTTCAGGTCTAAGTAAATGTTCCTGCTCCACTGGGTAAAGTAGATATTAGTTTTTATTTATTTAAATGTTCTAATTCCATTTGTCTCTTCTTCACATAGAAGAAGCTGAGCCGGAGGAGAGTGAGGAGCCGTTCATCGCTCCTCCAGGTCTGGCCATCCCCCCGGACGTGGAACTGGTGAGAATTAATTATCCATCAACTTCTTTTGATAAAACAGATCAAATTAGAGCCTGAAGATGCTAAAATCCACAGTTGTACAGTGAATAAAGCCAAAAACCTTATAATAATGTTTATTCTGGTGCGTTGGGAACACCGTGTTTTATATCCTGAATCCAAATGTGAAGAAAAATGTGTCAATTTCTAAATTATTTTATAGAAAATGAAGAAAAATGAATATTAGGCTGTTAAAAGAAATAGCAGTTTCTTTACAAATTTAAATATTAAATATACATTTGTATTTTTATATTGTTTAAAAGCCCATTTGCATCAATATATTTTACAAAAATCATGATTTTGTGCGATAACCAACAAATAATGATTAATTTTAAATATTTAATCCACCTAGAATATAAAGTTAAGATATCTGGTACCAGGTTTTTAGGGTTAAACCACATGTTATATATATATTACATATATATTTACACATATAATAGTAACAAGCCCAGTTCATTACACTATACAGGAAGAAGTACAGAGGAAGAGAAGTTTTATTTTGAAGGAATTCCTGGTGTATAAAACCTAATGGAGTCTTTTTCCTACATATTTTTGACTATATCTATATTTTAGGCCATTTTTTAGTAATAAAAGTATTGAAAACATAATTTTTACCATGTGTAATTAATATTTCATGCATAAATTTGCATGTTACACATAAGTTTTGCTCGGTATCTTTAAGTTATTTGTCCGTGGGAGGATGTTTTCCTGATGATCATCACATTAACATAGAATCAGTATTACAGACCCCCCTTATTCCCTATTGGCTGGCTTCTTAAACCAGACTAAGGGGGTCCTGGTGGTTCAGGAAGTCCTTGGCAGCTTCCAACACAATAATGGCCCGTCGATGCGGGCCGAAGCCTTTTGGCCACCGACTGGAAAGGCAGTATTTATTACGACTTCCCCTTCTCTCAGCGAGATATATGCGCGTTCGTTCGGAGATCGCCGCTCTCCTCCGTCCCCTGGAAGGTAATGAGAATGATTAATCATCGGAAGCACACAAGGGGTAACAATAATGAATGAATAATGGACCATTTCTTGTTCCGCTGATTCCCACCCCATGTGTGTTTTCAGAATTAATGTCATCACAATGAACATAAAGGCGCTTTAGAGACAAAACGGCTATTGTCCTTGGCATGAAGAAGTTATTAAACTATGAATCGCATCTCACCTCTACACACACACAGTCCGGGTTTGTTTTCCCATTGTTTCGGCACATTTCTACCCTTAACCTGTCTGATCCTTCTTGTTAAGTGGAAAGCACCAATATGTTCGTGTAACACACCAAAATGTAGACAAGAAACTCAGCTACAAGTCTATATCAAACATTATTATCTTAATCAAACATAATTTCAACCCCAAGCGATAATATGAGCATATAGAGAAAACATAAATCTGTAAATTTCTGCATTTTTGTGCTAAAACATCTGTAAAATTGGTCTGGTTCATCTTGTAATTCTGATATTTGGTGCAATTACTTATAAGACTTGACTTGAATTCCACAGCAGTTTGCACCATGTGTTGTAATATTAGGTTATATAAATAGAATTGATTTGAATTCTATGTCTGTTCCCGCGTCACATCAGTGTTCTGGTTTCCCTCAAAGGGACAATTAGTGTGTATGTATGTGTGTGTGTGTATATATGCGTGTGTGTGTATATGCGTGTGTGTGTATATATGCGTGCGTGTATATGCGTGTGTGTGTGTATATATGCGTGTGTGTGTATATATATGCGTGCGTGTATATATGCGTGTGTATATATGCGTGTGTGTGTATATATGCGTGTGTATATATGCGTGTGTGTGTATATATGCGTGTGTATATATGCGTGTGTGTGTATATATGCGTGTGTATATATGCGTGTGTATATATGCGTGTGTATATATGCGTGTGTATATGTGTGTATATATGCGTGTGTATATATGCGTGTGTGTGTATATATGCGTGTGTATATATGTGTGTATATATGCGTGCGTGTGTGTATGTATGCGTGTGTATGTATGCGTGTGTATATATGCGTGTGTATATATGCGTGTGTATATATGCGTGTGTATATATGCGTGTGTACATATGCGTGTGTACATATGCGTGCGTATGCGTGCGTGTATGTATGCGTGTGTGTGTATATATGCGTGCGTGTGTGTGTATGTATGCGTGCGTGTGTGTGTATGTATGCGTGCGTGTGTGTGTGTATATGCATGTGTATATATGCGTGTGTGTATATGCATGTGTGTATATGCGTGTGTGTGTATATGCGTGTGTGTATATGCGTGTGTGTGTATGTGTGTGTGTGTGTGTGTATATGCGTGTGTATGTGTATATATGCGTGTGTCTATGTGTTATTATATATGGTATTATATTAGATAACTGACTCTCCATCATAATGTGGAGTAATAATGTGCAATAATCTATTTTACCTCAATGTAGCGTATCTATCTTGTATATATGGTGCATTTATTATATATATATATATATATATATATATATATATATATATAATAAATGCACCATATATACAAGATATATATATATATATATATATATATATGTGTTTTTTTAGGGGGCGGAGCTAATTTTTTAAAACTTTTTGCTGGATTTACTTCAACACTGTACATTTTAATTTGATTCTGGCACTAATTCAACTATCTGCTTTATTTTAAACTCTAACCCTCTGTAGTTGTGGAGATATACGACATTATTTTCACAACATATTCATCTTTTCTTCACATTTAGCTTCTCTTCTCTTTAGTTTGGCTTCGGTAAACAGACTGTGGATGAATATGAGGCCGTGAGTGGTCAAGGATTGTTGCTTTTCTCCACAAATTCATGCTCTGCTGCAACTTTTTGATAAATCGCTCGTCCGGCCCCTCAACATCTTATGAGTTTGACCTTGTCTTTAAAACGTCCACTGAATCAAGTTTCAAACGCTGCAGCCAGGTCTCTGCATAATTGGATGTTATTATCAGGTGAAATTCTATTATAGGTTGAATTAAAAGAAGAAAAAAACAACTCAAACTTTATTTATTGCACCGCTATTTAAAAAAAACCTCTGGGAGATTTTGTAAAAGCCGATATCTCAGCCTGTGTAACTGATAGAAACACAATTCAAAATGTGGCTTTCATCAGAATCATCATTTATTTGTGTAAATCTTTATCACAATAATTAAAACACTGAAGAATCTATAAAATATAATAAACCGAAAAACAAATCTCTATCTACGTAAGTTCTGAAATAGAGAATAATTACATTAATGTATAATAGACGTCCTCTCATATGTATTCTAATGAGTAATGATGTATTTCATTGGCTACGAGTCTAGAAATGGTCGGAAAAGTAATGAAAACTTCAAAATAAAAGTTTCCCGGGCCTGTTTATTTCTAATAAACGGTCATTTTTGACACCAAAAGTGGACAAAAGTTCAATAAAACACACCAAATTCTATTTAAATGAATTCATTTTTGGTGCTGAAATCCTCTTTTTTTTGGAATCTTAAGTGAATCTGATCAAATTATCCACATTATTTTAGAGAAATAAACTTTGAGATTTGACCGGGAACAAACACGAATTAAAACAAACGGCGAGATGAATGACGCCACTTGGAACTATCCGTCATTTTATTGTGAAAAGCCCCACACGCTTCCTAAACACAGCGGTCTAAGTGCTTTCAGTGGCCATTAATCAGTCCAGCGGTATGTAAAGTGATCCTAATGGTTTTTGTAGCCCATATGTATGGGCTCATTAATGAGGAGACGGGTCCGCCATTAATTAGTTTACATATTTAAATATTTATTTTCTTTACCAAACAAACAAACGCCTTCATTTATACCCTTATTGTGAAGGTTCTAAATGCTGATGTTTTATTCGAAAAGTTAACTCATTGACTTGAAACTGGGTCAAAAATTAAAAACACATGCTGTTAACTAGTTTGAAATCGCACAAAATCGACTAGAGAGACTTGACGAATGCGTCTTAAAAGTGTATTTTTAAATTCAGGCATTGTTTCGATGTGTAATTTCTGAATTCTTTGACTTTCTCATGTCCTCCTTTCGCAGCCGGCGACCATCAAGACCCACAACATCATCGAGAGGACGGCCAACTTCGTGAGCCAACAGGGGGCTCAGTTCGAAATCGTGCTGAAAGCCAAGCAGTCGGGAAACTCCCAGTTCGACTTCCTCCGCTTCGACCATTACCTGAACCCCTACTACAAACACATCCTGAGGGCCATGAAGGAAGGCCGGTACAACCCGGCCTCCAGCAGCAAGCAGGAGCAGTCGCAGGGTGAGGAATGACCAGCAAGTAACGGACAAATTATCTGGAAATGAAGGCGTCGCGTCTAAATTTAGAAGCGTCGCTTTAATTTTTCTGAAATGCTGTGATATAAAATGTTTTTACGCATACCAGGTGTGAAAAGGGGGCTTTTATTTTGAAGGACATATGATTTATGAGGTCACATGACATGTGAGCATCACTGTCTCACAACTGAGGGTCGTCTTTAAAAAAATAATATATATATAATTGTTAGCCACATACTACAGCTTTATTAAGCTGTGATGTTTTTGAAGTTTTTACAGTTAGTCATGAAAAGGGGGCTTTTATTTTGAAGGAAATACAATTTTCATACATGTGAGCATCATTGTTTCGCAACTGAGGCTTGTCTTTTATTCCAAAATTAGGAAAATTTCACCAAATAAATAAGAGTAGGTTAACTTTATTTTATTTTGGAATATGCTAAAAACAGATACAACAATATGCAAATATGGTAAATTCCTAATGTACACAACATAATGGAGTCTTATTGACTTACATAGCATGAAACTATCCTGAGTTCTATCCTTTGGTGTGAAAGGGGGGCTTTTATTTTGAAGGACATGCAATTTACATTGACTTACATAGCATGAAACTATCCTGTTTACAACTTTTTCTTATATATATATATTTTTAATATATTGATTGTTAAAGTAATACAAATGTGGCATGAAAGGCGAGCTTTTATTGTGAAGGAACTACAATTTTCATACATTGTTTCACAACTGAGGGATGTCTTTTATTCAGAAATTAGAGAAATTTCACCAAATAAGAGTAGGTAAGCTTATTTTTTTTTCTAATATACTAAAAACAGATGCAACAATATGCAAATAGTGTATACACCCTAATAGAGTCCCATTAACTTGCTTTAGTTAACTTTTCCTTATATTTCTTCCATTATTTTAAGCCATTTTAAGCAATAAAACTATTCAAATCATTGTTTTAATCATGTCTAAAAGATATTCCATGAATAGAGGGTTAAGTCATACCATTGTTGCATCTTCTCAAACATATATCCCATGTTTTTTTGTTGCCGTAGATGCTGAATCGGATGATTCTGATGATGAAGGGGACGGCAGCTACCTCCATCCCAGCCTGTTTGCCCCTAAAAGGAGCTCCCGCCTGGAGGAGCTGATGAAGGTAAATGGAATATAGGCCACTCAGCGTGGAGTTTTATCTGTTGAGTGTAGTTAAGCTACACGGGAGGTTCATATGAAGCTGAAAATAGCTCAATAACATCACTGCTATGTTACTCAGTGCATCCCAGAGGGAAGAAAAGATCATTCATTCCTCTATTCTTCATGTTTTAAACCTGGTTTTTGGTTCCTTCTTGTCATGAAGCTGCAAATTTAACCATCTACGGTGTGAATTATATAGAAAGTCCAAAAAAATATGTAAAATACAGTTTTAAGAAGCATTCATCAGGTCTCTAAATGTGCAATAAGTGTACAAAAATGTCACATATAATATATAATCAACCTAGAATATAAAACTTTTTTAGGGAGTTAAATTATCTGGTAGCAAGTTTTTAGGATTAAACCACAAGTTTCATCACTGACCCTTTAAATAAAATAAAAATAATCTCAATTTAAACAGTAATAATAATAAAATAGAATATGTTATGACAGAAAAATGCATCTAAAGTGAAATTATACTGTAAAATCGTATTTACCTTAAAATAAACGGTAATTAATTGGCAGCAATTATCCACAATTATTAGTTTTTTTAATTATTTTTTACAGTAGAAGTAATGTACTGCTGTTATACTATAATAAGAATATAATATACTATAATATAATACTTAAATACTGTAGTTTCACTTGTATTTACAATTGTTTTTTTACAAAAATCATATGTGCAATTTTTTGGATTTTTAATTTTTTTTACTGAAAATTTTTCATAACTGAAAAAGAATGATTAATTTTAAATTAAAGAGTATTGGGAACAATTAAAAATCCTCTCAATCAATATTTAGTCTTGAGATTAGAGATAAATAATGTATTTTGAGTATTTTGTCACTGATAAGACATTGTGCCTGATTTTTAGCGTAAATCGTCGTAAATTACTTTATTTTTTGCTAAAAGTGTTGAAATCTACAACTAACATTTGTTTTCTAAGTTATAAAAATGGTTTGTTAAACATATTTGTAATTTTCAGAGTAAAAAACACAACTTTTTTTCTTTAAATATAATAAAATAATGATTATTGGAATTGGAAGCAGCAGTAAAACACCTGGTATTTCCTTGTTGAAACCAGCCGCATCATTTACTTATAAAGGCTCATATTTCATCTTATATAGGATTAATTCTTAGACTATTTATCATTTATAAGATTAATGAAAGAGATTAAAGCTTAAATATCACCTTGATTTCATGGTTTTAGAGATTTGGCAGATATCTTTTACTGAAAACAGTGTGTTTTATATAGAAAAAGGGGCTTTTATTTTGAAGGAGATTGAGATTTGACTTGGGGTTTAATGAATCTAGAAGGTATATATTGATTAAATTTCAATAAAAATGTAAAAACGTGTATTTTTTCTCTCTTGCAGCCGCTTCAGGTGATGGACCCGGATCATCCTCTGGCGGAACTGGTCCGAAAAGCCAAACAGGAAAGAAACGGCACCGGAACAACGGCCGCCAAACCAGAGGAAGCAGCAGATCCAGCAGCTTCCAGCACGCCGGCTCAGTACACCACCGATCGTTAGTCCACTTTATTTCTGGTCTAATTTATCCTTTTATGTCCTTCTAGTTCAGCCGTTTGTGCCGCGTGTTCCCGGCTGACCTGTGATCACTAGATCAACCACTTCCTGCAAATATTAACCTCATTTTAGAAAATCACAGCCACGTTATTGAGCCGCCGTTATTCCTCTGTTCCGACCGGCGCCGGTTTATGATAACGTCCCGAAAAACGGCCTCCGAGAAGACGTTTTTTAAATTGACTGAAAATTGCATTTCTGTAAACAGTGAAATGAAATGGCACAAAAAAAATTACCTCCACTCTGTATTCGAGGCCGTATTAAAGTAAGTTTAGACGCCACCGTTTCCAATATGCAGGCATTTTTTTTTCCTTATTAACGTCCACACAGCACCGAGTCCAGCTCCACCTTAAATGCAGCAGATTCTTTTTTATAATGGTCAGATGGACTCCAATGAAGGTGTAGTACCACCTTAAGGATGACCATTAGAAATAAATAGCACCCAGGTTAAATATGAGTATCACAGAAAAGAGTCTGAAACGTGTTAAATATGCAAATAGTTTGATGTTTTTCTGTCGATATGGAGTTCTGTGTCTACATTAATGAGGGAAAAATTAGCTTAAATGGCTGCGATTTAACAAAGAGTGAGAAATTTAAGGCGGTCTGAATACTTTCTGTAGTCTCTGAAACTTTCCTTTGACCCGATATTAACTTTAGTTATATCTGTCTCTTGAGTCAGAAACTTTATTCTAAACAGGGATTCTTTATTCTAAAGACACAGATGTTTCTATAATGAGCAGTTAAATAAAAATATAATTAATTTCAAGTCTTTTAATTTAATTATAACAAATTGAAAAACTTAGGAAAAGAACATTTTACACTAAATGTGTCTAATATTTAAATCATTCATTATATTTTGTTGTTAATTATGATAAATTAGAGGATTACGTATTAAATCGTTTTACTGCACTTATACATCTTTTAGTTTAATTCTAACAAATACAAATTTTACACTAAATTAACCTAATATTATGTCATTTGTGTGTCCTATTTAAATCATTTATACTTTATTGAGAATAAAACGATAACGATTTAAGTTCATTATATTTTGTTGGGGGGAAAAACATGATAAAATAGAGGATAAAATTAAAAGATAAGTAAGAAATTGCATGTTAAACCACAAAATTGGGTGGAAAACTTGCAATTAGATTCCTATTATGCTAATTTAAGCTTTATTTTTAAAGCACATTTCAACAACAAGGTATTTAAAGGTTTATTATAAGGTGAAATAATCAGATCAGATTTCCCTGGTAGATGAATTTATGTGGAGCAGCTGATAAAACTGTGACCATCAGGTTGATTTTCCCTTTCACCCCTTTATCTATTGTCTATAACACGTTGGTAAAGGAGATCTCCTGCTGTGGCGTTCTGTTTTCCTTGACTAGAGAGAATTGCGCGTCATTAAAGTCAGTGACTGATGTGTTAATATCAGCCCGTCGTCTGTTTGACACCCATCATTTATTTCCTGGACGTCTCCTCCACCATCATCAGGATCTTTGTAATACAAACTCTCTGATAAGGAAAATGACCTTTTATTGTACAAAGTTCACACAGTGATTTATAGTCTGTTCCCTTCAGCTCGTTTAGATTAATTAGTGTAAACTGACGGATTAAAGATTACATCAAAATATATGAAACATCATCACAGAGTAGATTAGAGCCTTAAAACTGCTTCTATGTCATTTTATGCAACTACAACAATCAACTAACACACTTTGTTTTAAATGTTGATATATTGCATATATATATATTTTTAATTTCTTCACTGTAAACTACTGCATATGTGCAGTAGTATACTACTGTATATGTGTATATATACAGTATATGTGTATATATATGTATATATATATGTGTGTGTATATATGTGTATATATGTATATATGTATATGTGTATATATATATGTATATGTGTATATATATGTATATGTATATGTGTATATATATGTATATGTGTATATATATGTATATGTATATATGTATATATATGTATATGTGTATATATATGTTATATGTATGTGTATGTGTATATATATGTTATATGTATATATGTGTATATGTATATATGTATATGTGTATATGTATATATATACACATATATATGTGTATATGTATATATGTATATGTGTATATGTATATGTGTATATGTACATATATATGTGTATATGTGTATATGTATATATATGTTATATGTATATATGTTATATGTATATATGTTATATGTATATATATACATATATATATATATACACATATATATGTGTATATATATGTATATATGTGTATATATATATATATGTTATATGTATATGTATATGTGTATGTATATATATATATACATATATACATATACATATAACATATATATATATATACATATACATATATACACAGTACAGGTCAAAAGTTTGGTTAGTTCTAGTTTCTTCTTTTGAAGAAACTGGAATATAAAATATGTATATATAGTTTAGTTATATATAGTTTACAGTAAAAATATGTAAAAAAAAAAAAATATCCTATATATATTAACATTTAAAACAAAGTGCAGTAGTTATAAAAATAGGATGTTAAAATGCAAAAGTGCAATAGTTTACACTAAAAAATAATAAAAAATATATGCAATATATTAACATAGTGTACATATATATGTTAATTATTGATATCATATTTGTATGTTCACCCACAAATAACTCACTTTTACAAGAATAAGGGACAAACCAGCTTTTTTTCTTTTTCCTGCTTTGAAAATGTGAAATAACGTGTTATTCATATTATTTCCAGCTTCACCTAATAAGCCTGTTTTGACAGTTTCCATTTCCATCGGCAGATGACTTTTCCCCCGGACCCGTTGTCGCTCTCCTTGCAACGATTTAGAGAAAATGCGTCTGAAAGTGTTATGAATTCGCACCGATTCCACACAAATTCTGGACATTTGTTTCCCGTCGCTCTCCACTTTTCAACTTAACTGTGCAGAAAACGGTCAAAACGACAATTCCTGCACACAACAAGCGCTCACAGCGCCGCACAAACTACGGCCATTAAGGTCACCGGAGGGTTGAATCAACAGGGGGAAAAAAGCTCGATAAAAACTGAACTTTATGATCCTATTAAAGCGATTATTCGCTGCATGGCTGTTGGAGTGGATGCTGTTATGTTGTGCAGTTTGTGTCCATTCAGGAGCACAAAAAGGCGGCGTTTTCATCAGTGTTGGGGTAATGCATTACAAAAGTTATAAATTACTGTGATGTGCCGTTAAACATCACTGTGGCTTTTATATTCTACTGTTTTAACCTGTTAAAATCCCCCAAAAAACTCCTTTTATTTATAAATCACATGATAAAACATCAGCTCCAACACTAAAAGTATTTTATCTGCAGCAAAACACAATGTTACTGTTACAGCATCAATATATTCTAACTATATTTGCTCTGTAACAGCAACATAATTATATAAATAAATAAATATTAAAGAATAAATCTACTCTAGTAACTTTAATGTAATGCTTTACATTTTCAGTAATATTTAAATGTAATATATTACTTAAATATGTCCCTCAAAAACACCTTCTGAGTAATTATTTCCCTTTTTTTTCCAGCTAACGCAGCAGCAATGTATTATGGGTACTACATGCTACCTGACGGGACGTTCTGCTTAGCCCCGCCCCCTCCAGGAATAGACGCCACCTCCTACTACAGCAACATGCCCTCGGCTGTCATGGCTCCCTCCACGTCGTCCGGGGCGCTGCCTCATGTCGGCGCCACGCCGGCGCCTCCTGAAACCGTCGCCATGGCGACGCCAGCTACGGTGCCGGCTCAGGTCACCAGCTCCGCCCCCGCCGCCACCGTCGTCCCGGAAACCAGGTAGGAAGTAACGGACATCACCGTGTCTTCTATAATAGAGTCAGTGATGGTGATGGCAGCAATTAATTAACAATCCTTCAAAATAAAAGCCCCCTTTTCACGCTTGACTGTAAAACATCGATTTTTATATCAACAACAATTACTTTATCTTCAGTTTTCTGAAAAGCCGTGATATAAAATCTTATGTTGGTGTGAAAGGAGGGGCTTTTATTTTGAAAGGCATATGATTTATGAGGTCACATGACCAGGATATCCCTATTGCTCATGGACATTTGACATGTGAGCATCACTGTCTCACATAGCAACACAAAAAAACCTCTTAACTCATTGATATTGAATACTTGTTAGCCACATGCTACAGCTTTATTAACCCTCTATTACATAGTGAAAAATCGACTATATAAAATCTACGTTTTTACAGTTAGATGTGAAAAAGGGGGCTTTTATTTTGAAGGACATACAATTCATGAGGTCACATGACCAGGATATCCCTATTGCTTTGAAGAGGAAACTGAAAAATACCATTAGCTGCTCTGGAAACCACTTGTTGACTAATATCTATGACTACGTGAATCATGAGGGTGGGTGACTTATTAAAAATGTTGAACTATCTCTTTAAAAATACCGTTGAACTATTATTTTTGCCTGTTGGACTATCAGTGGAGCTCCTCCAGGCTGAAATCAGCTGTAGGACTGTCAACATTTCACTCCATGAAATTTTAATATGTTTTCAGGACATAAAGAAACCGCATAGATTCCCAATATACTCTACTCTATCCCCAGTCTCTCAGCTGCAGGATCTGTTAGCTGATCCTGAAACTAAAATATAAAACATGTTTTCAGTTATTTCACCTTTTTTGTTAAGTAGATAACACCATAAACATGTAGTTTTGATGCCTTCAGAGAGAATCTACAATGGAAATCCACATTGAAACCACATTGAATGAGAAGGTGAGTCCAAACTTCTCTTTTCTCTTTAAATCCAGCCTGAAGGCCGAAGCTGCGGTGTCCACCCCGGCCGTGGCGGCCATCATCCCCCCTCCCCCCGACATCCAGCCGGTCATCGACAAGCTGGCCGAGTACGTGGCTCGGAACGGCGTCAAGTTCGAGGCCAGCGTCCGAGCCAAGAACGACCCGCGGTGAGTGTTCTTACCGGAATTAGATTAGCGGCTCAGGGTCGGGTCTTGTTTTTAAGAACCCGTGTCATTAACTTTCTCTTTTTTTCAGACACTGCAGAAGCTCTTCATCATCGCTTTTTTTTTTTTTTTTTATGAGCGCTCAGCCCTCGTCTTATACAGTATGTGTTCTTCTTCTACTGTAGGTTTGACTTTCTGCAGTCCTGGCATCAGTACAACACCTATTACGAGTTTAAGAAGAATTACTTCATGCAGAAAGAAGGAAAAGGCTTGCCAGAGGTATTACGAGCTTTATATATATCTGTGTATGTGTTTCTGAATTTGATAGATAGCCCCTCTCCAGATTCCTGCATCACTTTATACCTCTTCCCTTGACACTAAAAAAAAGTACCAGGTTTAATATGGGTATCATGGTCCTTAGATAAAAAAAATCAAATGATTTTAGTGACATTTTTATCATAGCTGCAACAAAATCTTTCTATATAAACCCTCCCGACAGTTTAACCCTCTATTGCGTGAAATATTAGCTGGAATTTGCATGTTTTATTACTTAAAAAGGCCTAAATAATAATGGATGTAAGTCAATGTGACTCAATTAGGTTAGATTGTTGCCATATTAATGTAAAAAAAAAGTGATTTTAATGTTTTATTCAGTGAAAACAGGATATCCTGGTCATGTGACCTCATAGATTGTATGTCCTTCAAAATAAAAGCCCCCTTTTCGCACCTAGCTGTAAAAACATAGATTTTCTATCAGTTTTTTTTTTCTTCAAGCAATTTCACTAAAATTTCTGTTCTGCCATGATCTCTGATGAAATTAAATGACAGCAAATGGAGCTCTGTGTGCACAATAGGGTGCACAGTTGTTAGAAAACTAACAAGCATGTAAAAAGAAAAAAAAACAGCAGGAATTCATGGCCCCAGAAAGTGCAATAAACATGTAGGATTATAAACGATAATGGACTATTATTATCATTATTGGTTGGTTATATTATCTTCAAACAGGTGCTCGGTAGATGATTGTTATGAGCAGATAAAACCTCCGTTAAAATAAGGTTCATGCTGTACTCGGCCCTCACAGATGACCTTCACACTCGGGAGAAACGCTAATTTGTCTCCTGTCATCAATCTGGCTGTTTTTTAACACCTGCACATAATTCTGTCTAAAAGCATTTGTAGCTGACACAGAAACGGGGTGTCTAAGTATTCGCCGCACCTACAAGTCAACCTTGAAATTACCTTCTACCCGCCGTACCGGAATTAACTTTCCCAAAATGTTGAGATGGGTTTAAAAACGGAGAGCGAGGAGGAGACGACTACGGCGAAGCTGCAGCCCGATCAGAAGGACAGATCTAAACATGTGGTGCATCAGAGGCTAATTAGCAGCAGCTCTGTCCTCACTGACACCTGCTGTACTCCGTATTGATTAACCAACTCGTGTCTGTTGTTAACAAACTCCCCGCGGTAAAGAAAAGGGAATGTTTCCACATCCCCCTGGTGCCACATGTACTCACAGAATGTTCTCATATCATTTTGCTGTGAGTTCCTTTAGTAAAACATTGATTTTTTTTGCAGATAGTTGAATTTTAATTGCAGTTTCGAGTGCTAGGGCTCATAGATTTACATAAGAAACGATAGATGTCTCATGCATGCTGCTGGTCGACGGCGGCCATCTTACGACAGGGAGCTCGGCCACCAACTTGCTCAATTTTAACCAGTTTGTTCTAAACGTCATATATGTAGTTATAACACTGCAAACTAGTATATATAATATTCAGTTATATAATTATAACCACGTTGATTTGTTTTCAGCGAGATTACATATGTATAGGGAATAGGCAATAGGGATATCCTTCAAAATAAAAGCCCCCTTTTCACACCTAAGTGCAAAAACATCAGCTTTTTAGATAAATTAAGATAAAGTAATCGTTGCCACATGGCAACGCTATGCAATAGAGGGTTAAGCAAACATTCCTCTCACACAATGGATTCATATGATGTGATGACAATTGCTAGTTCAACAGATAAATTGAGTTATTTAGTAAACGCGGAGGACAAGTACATACATATATGTATGTTCATGGCTCGTGGAGCTCGCTTCTTGTCACAGTGAGAAAGGAGGAAGCAAAAAAGTGAGCGGGAATGATTTGAAAGGAGCAATTTGTCTTTGACGAATCAAATCCAATAGCTTGTCAGAGAGCGGAGGAGGCTTCCTTGTGTTTTGGATGTGTGCTGCGGGTAATGGGATGCAGATATCGCTGCTATTATTTATAGTTAATGAAAAAAAGTGAGGACGGGAACGGAAATCAGTCAAAGCAGACAGCAGGCTGTGGGGCTGCTTTGTATCAGCATCAATAAGAAAGTTTAAAATATTAAACTGTTCCACTTTTAAGGGTCGAGAGTCAAGATTTTTGAATATGCTGCAGTCACACTGCAAAAACTGAAATATTAAAAAGTGAAAATGTCTTGTTTTTGGTGCAATTAGTCCAAAATCTAGTGGAATTATCTTATTCCACTGGTAATAAAGTGGAATAAGACCATATTGACCCAAATCGGGAACAAAAACCTGATTTTAACTAAGTTATCTGCTATTGGAGGAAGATAATTCTCAATATTGGACTAATTTTTCCAAAAACTGTTAAGATTTCAGTGTTTGTAGTGCAAATAACATTGAAAGCATCAAAATAGCTGATAACAGCTGTTGTAAAAAATAGATTTTTATGTTTTTAATGAAATTTTAATTTCTTTGTGACTATTGGAAAAATGTTGCAGTGAAAGATGAGAGGTATGTGTTACAGCAAAGGAAATAAAACCATCTTCATGGCCATTTAAAATTAGATTTATCGACTTATGAGGTGCACTTGAATGCACCATGAAGTGAGTTTAGAAGGTGCACCTGAACGCATCACGTTCCTTATTTTAGTCTATGCTTGATGTAGAGATTTCTAACTGTAATTGTAGCATGAATTGTTTAAAATACGCAATCAACCCTTTCACAATAAAATGCACAGTTTCAAAATAAAATGCAGCCACAAATGAATGAGAATGAATGCACTGGAACTCATCCCCTCTGCTGTCAGATTATCTCTGATTGAATCTATTTAACAGATGAGTATAATTGTCTCACTAAAATACGATTTGAATTAGATTCCTATAACCAAATAGTGACTAATCGAGGATGTTATGCTGATTATAGAGTGCGTTTATTGTTGAATTTGATGATTGAATTGCGGATTTGGAATAAAATGAGATTAGAAGCGTAGAGTAGAAGCATCTCAGGTGCATGTAAATACTGTAAAAGTTGGGATGAATGTGCTTTGGGAGCAAATATAAATGAAGTTTTCACAGAATGCGTCAGAATGAGTTTCCTGCTGCTTCTTCTCCCATGAGCCGTGATGCTTTTTCTTTCCAAGGCTTAGAATCTCCTCTGCTCAGTAAAGTGCTTTTGCTGAATTACAGCAGGATAGTAAGAAGATGCCGGGGTAAAATGTACATTATAAGGTTAGTTCCTCATTCTATCTGCATTATATTTGGGATCGGGGATAAAAACTGTGTCCGCAGGCGTTTCTACAGAGGATTTCTGGTTATCTAACTTGTGCACACAAGCCGGCTGTAAAGGGGCTTTGTGAAGATACTTTGCTGATGTGGGTTTAACAGACCATACAGTGGAATATTAGAGAGCTAATGAAGGCATTTAGAGCTATTTAAGAAACTAATCATACTGGTACATGAGTAATTGGTTGGGGGGAAAAAAGTAAAAAGCAAACAAATAATGTTGAAAATAAAGGGTCCTGGCCAGATGCATATGTAAAGGAATATTCAGTGAAATAATGGGATTATTTAATTATTAAAAAAACATAAATAACATCAAAACTGAATTAAATTCAAGTACATTTTTTTATTTGGTGATTTATTTTTAATTCTGAATAAAAGACAGTGATGCTCACATGTCAAATGTCCATGAGCAAAAAGGATATCCTGGTCATGTGACCTCAAAATTGTATGTCCTTCAAAATAAAAGCCCCCTTTTCACACCTGAGTGTAAAAACATAGATTTTATATCAAAGCTTTTCATAAAAATGAAGATGAAGTAACTGTTGGTGGTTTTTGTATGTAATTAACAAATACTTCTAAACTTTACATCATACTTGATGATATAATATCTGTTTTTACAGTTAAACGTTAAAACAGGGCTTTTATTTTGAAGGATTGTTTTAATCTCATAATTCAATTCCTATTTTATATCACAGCTTTTCAGAAAAATGAAGATAACTATATAGTGATAATACTATGCAGTAGAGGGGAAAAAAAATAAAAATATATATATATCCTGGTCATATATTCTTCAAATTAAAAGCCCCCTTTTCACACCTGAGTGTAAAAACATAGATTTTATATCAAAGCTTTTCATAAAAATGAAGATGAAGTAATTGTTGGTGGTTTTTGTATGTAATTAACAAATAGTTCTAAACTTTACATCATACTTGATGATATAATAAATATTTTTACAGTTGAACATTAAAACAGGGCTTTTATTTTGAAGGATTGTTTAAAATTGAAGGATTTTATATCACAGCTTTTCAGAAAAATTAAGATAACTATATAGTGATAACACTATGCAGAGGATATGTAGAGGATTAACTACATTAGGAAAAATAAATTATATATATATATATATATATATATATATATATATATATATATATATATATCCTGGTCATGTGACCTCAAAAATTGTATATCCTTCAAAATAAAAGCCCCCTTTTCATGTCTAACCATAAAAACATATATTTTATCACATTTTTTAAAATAAAAATTAAGATAATTGTTGCCTTATGATGTTCTATATCTTTTCTTTTCTGTTATTTTGAGGCTTTAACAGATTTCTTAAAGAAAAATTCCCAGATATATAAAAAATATATATATATTTAAGAGCACTTTAAATTTAATTTGCAGAGATTTTTAGTCCCAATGCACCTACAAGACAACAGTAAACCAGTTCAGAATGAGGCCGGTTCAGAAAATGAATAAGAAATAAATCATCTTTCTCTCTCTCAAGTATAAACGGCCAATTTCTCACCTCAAATGCAGCCTGAAAGCGTCTTTAATGACCAGTTTTTGAGGATTTTTCCTAATCATGTTCTACTCTGGCTGCACTGACCGAGTGACTGGTGTGTTCCCATTATGTGATCCTCTTTTTTTCTTCCTCCCTTACATCCCATCGCTGTGCACTGACAGCAGTTGAGCGTAAAATCTAATTTTTCATCTCTCATAAGACTCAGTCAACTGTAAAGAGTCTTCTGCTCATGTTTATTGACCCTTGACCTTTTTCCTTTTCTGCTCAGCACTTCCATATACCTCCGCCATAGAAATATATAATCGTACTCGAGAACATCCTCCATCATTTTCTGTTGTTCACAGTTTCCATTGATTCCAGAACAGCAATATTTACTGCGCTGGAGCAGGTATTTAAAGCTGTAACCTTCACTGTAGTTATAAGTCTATAGATCATTGAGTTCAGTCATTAAATACAATAGCTTCATTCATTGATATTTTCTGAAACACCAACTTTTTGCACATGTTTCTCCTGGACTTCATCTTGTTGAAACTACATCTTTCTATAAAGCCTGTGTATCCTCCTTTTGTGGATTGATTTTGGATTGATAATTCAAAATATCAATATTATTAAAAGTTAAAATCCCTGTTGTGATGCAGTGGTGTAGGGGTAGAGCGCTTGCCATTCACTGCCATCACTTCCTGTCTGGCGATTTCATAATAAAGGCGTTTACGCCACAAATAAAGCACTTTCGTTACAATCCAGAGCTCCATCGTCACGTTTTTCCTCCTCTTTATCCAGACTGAAGCAGCAGATGATGAGACAGACAAGTCGGCCACAGACTCCAAGCTGACTAAAGGTATGTTAACAAAACGATAATAATATATTAATTAAAATTGCAAATATTGGAGGAAAAAAAACATGATTAGATTATTTTCCCACCTCGTTCAACCCTAACAAAGATGCCTAAATCTCCAGTGAACACAGGGCTGCTTCACTCCTTTAGTTGATTTGTTCAGTCAATGAAAACCAAGCGTTTGGATAAGTATGTGTGTGCACATATTGATTATATTGTGCATGTGTCATGGGTTGATATTTATGCACAGGAGTCTGCTGGTGTTTACGCTACGAGTTTCATTTGGGGATATCCGTCTGTAAATGTCTACGCTGAGATGAAAGACGCTGCCACCACAACAGCAGCAGCAGCAGCCGTAAACAGACAGATATATGCAAATGAAGGCATGCACCGACTGAGAGGTGAAAGGTCACAGAGCAGGGCAGGGAGAAGTAATAACTAAAGGAAACCACTCACCCTTTCAAAATAAGATTCAAGGTCCTGTAATAAGGTCATTTCTTGAGCGAATGAGGCTTTCAGAGGCTTAAAGCTGGAGTCAATAAACTCATCATATGACACAGATTGGAACATTTAACCCTCATGTTGTGTTTCAGGTCAAATCTGAACCATTTCTGAAAAATGTATTTGATCTGATTCACCTAAGATTCCAAAGTGACCGATCGTTAGAAATAAATAGAGTAGGAGACCAGAATTAACCCATTTAAGCCCAGATTTGCCCTCTTTTCTTTGCAGAAAATAGCATTTTAATGGCTTTTATAGTTGCTGTTTGCACAAATACACCCTGTTTATTCCATCTACAAAATTCTTTTGGGGGGATTATTCTAGAGACTTGAATGATTAAATAGATATATACATGTCAGGGTTGAAAATCATACTAAAAAATGAATCTTTCTGGGAGAGTTTAGAACTTGGAAACTTATTTATTTTGCATGTCAGAGAAAGTAAGTATAAATATAAAATGCTAATCATTGACTGAAAGGCTCATAGGGTCTAATGGGTTAATATAAGACATAGAACTCAGCTACAGCTACATTAGTCAGATTATGTTTTTAATCTGATTATTTCTTATAGTCAAAATAATCCAGAAATTGTAGAACTCAATGAGACATACATGCCATAAATAACAAATAGAAGTTTAAAACTTGCAGTCAGGCTCCATTTTTAAAGGGAACTGGTTTTCCTGTACATGCAGGTCCATTTTAATTGAGATGTAGCTGTTTCCTCAGTATAAACCTACATTCTTCTTTTTATTCTCTCTGCTCCATCGCAGCCTCTTTCGCCCCCATCTGTTTCGCCATCAGGCCGAAGGAAAACGACCTGCTGCCGCTGGAGAAGAACAGAGTCCGATTAGACGACGACTCGGACGAGGACAAGGTTTGTAGGCGTTTGGAAATAGTTAAATTAAATGAATGACAACAGTAAATACTCATCCGTTTGCTTGTAGCTGCTGGACGGCGAGGGGCTGGAAGCCGTGATCGGTGGAGCTGATGTCGTCGACAAGGAGGCTGTTCCAGTCAGTGCACCAGAGGAGAAGAAAAGCACCCTCAGTCTGGAAGAGCTGGAGGCAAAACAAGGTAAAGATTGACTGGAAAAACTATCATTTAATAGTGTTTTCAGTGTTAGACACAGTCTTGATCTGACAAAACAAACACTCTTATTTCTCCTATTTCTATAAGTTTGTATCATCCATTCTTCATAATGGATATAAATGAAATGAAATAATACTTATGCATGGTTTGAATTACTTAAAATGACCTAAAGATATCATAGAATTAGAATAGTAAGATTTATACTCTAGGGATTTTCCATATTTGCATATTGTTGCCATATGGAAACAAATCTATTTTAGCATATTAGAGAAAGTCCTTAATTCTGAATAAAAGGCAAACTTCAGTTATGAGACAATGATGCACAAACTATATGAGCTCACACTACTAATAATAATTAATAAAAGTCTCTGTTATATGATTTTTCTGTTTGAATTGAACAGAAAATACTTAATTTATCCTTTGCAGGGATCCAGTTTACAGAAATACAATCGGTAAAAAAAATAAAGGTACAATTTTAATATTAAAAAATTAAAAACATCAAGAATTACAATTTTTTTTAAATGACAAAAAAGACAAAAATTACCCAAATGTGCAAACTGTGCCATTTCCGTGCCACGTGTGTCATTTTCTGCAAATAAATTCTCTAAATAATAACTAAAATGTTCATTTTTGAAGTAGTAAAATCAGAAAAACTGACATTTCTGCAGTGATTTTTTTCAAAAACAGTCATGAAACAGTCTTTTTAAGGTGCATTTATCAGTGCAACAGAAAACTAGTGCAAGCTAGTTAAAAATTAAAATAAATGATGTGTTTTTTGCTCTTTTTAAATAAAAAATAGCTTCCTTGCCTTCTTTCCTGCCATGTGGAGTAACCCTAAAAACTTGATACCGGATAGTTTAAGTCTCTTAAAAAGGTTTGTGATCATGTGATCAACAGGTTTTATATTCTAGGTGGATTTTCAGCTACACTATTTGACATTTAGTGTAAAAAATCCTGATTATTGTAAATAAAAATGACACAAATGGATTTATAAATGACAGGAAACCAACATTTAGAGACCTGATGAATGTTTCTCATCTTACCAAACATTATTTTTCACTGACCCATGAAAAAATAATAAGAAGATGATCTAAACTCAGTAAAATCAACTCTTAAAATACTTTTTAAGTGTTGCAGAATACATTAAGAAGTGTGGTAAAGAACCATGTATAATAAAATAAAGTAAAATTATGAGACACTAATTTAGAAAGCTAGTTAAATGCTAAATTAAAAGATATTTTATGCACTCTTTATATATATAGTGTGCTCCACCACAGTTTAAATTGGCAGTAGCTGTGTCACTGATCTTCTTTCCTCCAATAAACCAGCAGCAGCAGCTGATCTCAGCTAGCGAACGTAGCATGGCCCTCACCCATTAAGGGCTTAGTATGTCAGGAGGAGAACCTTAAAATCAATTCTAAAGGTTACAGGAAGCAATCTGCAATCGCTTTGACGAATTCAGCCGCTTCCCTCCTCGCTGAATGCCTCTTTGAATGATCACAAAGCCGTGGAGACATGAATCGGTAATGACACCACAATGCGATTTATTTTTTTTCAATGATCCGTTTTGACCCGACGCACAAACCCTCTACATCAAAAGTGCAGCAGAGTAAGATTCGTTCGCTCGTATCCAAAAAAAAGACCCGTCACATGTCTGAGTGAATTTGAGGATTTTAGCAGCAAAAGAAGCCAGAATGTATTGTGTGCAACTTTAATCACCTTCTATATATTAGTCAGTTAGAGCCATTAGAAGCTGAACACCTAACTTTATGAATTGCTTGTTGAGAGTATAGGGGGAAATTTACATAAAATAATGATGTTTAAGGTCATAAAAACACTTTAATAACAAGAAATAAAAGTCAGCAACACTGTGTGAAACACTCATAGCAATTATTTTATTAGACTATCGATTTAAAAGTGGTTATAGAGCAACCTTTAACCCTCTATTGCATGAAATATTACATAAATATTACAAATCTATTTTAGACAAAAGTGAGTGAGTAATTTTCCAGAATTCAGAATAAAAGACAACCTTCAGTGATGCTCACATTTCAAGCAATAGGGATATCCTGGTCATGTGACCTCATAAACTATACGGCCTTCCAAAATAAAAGCCTAGCTGATAAAGAAGATAAAGTAATGCAACAGAGGGTTAATAGCATGGGTCATGAAATGCCTGTCAATGACATTTCCTTTAATTATTCACATTAATGTGTCATAATTCAACAGAGAAACATGATTGAAGTGATTGATCCTTTTGTCAGTTTTTCAGCCGAATGCCCTGAGGACGTTGTAAATCTTTAAAGACACACATATCAGCATGTTATAGAATACATGAGGGTTAAAGGAGGAGAGAGAGACAGAGACTTCTCAGCATCAAGGGGGCTGTCAGGTCCCGTTTAGGTTCAGCTGAACCAGCGGTGTAATGGTCTCTCACCGAGCTGACTAACGGCCGGGGAAAAGGAGCTGGGAAAAGCCTAATAAATAGCCGGCTGAATTGGCTTTGCTGTGTAGTAAAGTGTCTGTCAGTCAGCTGGCCTAACTTTATCAGGTAGTAGGAGAAACAGTGGCAGACAGCAGGGGTCTAATCTGTATTGATGGGCTGAAAAACAGCCACACACACTCAGTGCTGTTTCCAGTGCATGAATCATTTAGGCTGCAAATGTTTGGAACGCTTCATTTGACAGTAGACGACTTGGTCTGGAACTATAAATAAGGTGATATCAGGTGAAACAGGCCGTTTAAAGTTTGGGAAATTAGAGCCAATTAAACTGTTGAGCTAACTGTGATTGACAAGTGATTATTGTGCTTAACCCTCTATTGCATATGACAATTAATTTATCTTCATTTTTCTGAAAAGCTGTGATATAAAACCTATGTTTTTACAGTTCAGCGTCAAAACGGGGCTTTTATTTTGAAAGATATATATATATATATATATCACATGACCAGGATATATATATTTATATTTTTTCCCTTCTACTGCATAGTATTATCACTATATAGTTATCTTATATAATGTAATATGTGATATAAAATAGGAATTGAATTATGAGATTAAAACAATCCTTCAAAATAAAAGCCCTGTTTTAACGCTTAACTGTAAAAACATAGAAATTATATCATCAAGTATGATCAAGTATGTAAAGTTTAGAACTATTACCTCATACAACCACCAACAATTACTTCATCTTCATTTTTATGAAAAGCTTTGATATGAAATCTATGTTTTTACACTCGGTGTGAAAAGGGGGCTTTTATTTTGAAGGACATACCATTTTTGAGGTCACATGACCAGGATATCCTGTTTGCTCATGGATATTTGACATGTGAGCATCATTGTCTCACAACCAAAAGTTTTCTATTATTATTTATAACCTTTTTTTTTTTTTTTTTTTACATTTAATTACATTTTTATGCTATTTTTTTTAAATATGCTAATAAAGATTTGTTCCCACATGGAACAATATGCAAATATGTAAAATTCCTAGTGTATAAAACCTAGGAATTGACTTACTTAGCTTGAAACAAACCTGTTCACAACTTATATATTAACTTAACTTATATATATCTAATATTTAGGCCATTTTAATCCATTTAAGCCCTGATTTTTTAACAGTATTTTCATATATGTAATTATATCATTTGAGTCACTAACAATCATGTTATGCATCTTATTTTTTCCATGTTTAAGTCTTTTTCTGCATTTAATGGTGATTATAGTTGCTGCTTCTGCCCTTAAACAAAACTCTATATTGGGGGATTATTCTAGAGACTTGAATGATTAAATAGATATATACATGTCAGGGTAGAAAATTATAATAATCTAAATAAAATGACTCTTTCTGGGAGGGTTTTTTTACCATGTCTAGTATTTCATGCGGGTTAACCTCTGAAAACTGAATATTTTCCACCCGCAGTGTCATTCACATGTCTTTTCACCTCTTCTCCACACACATGTTCTCTCCTCCTGCTTTTTTCCCTCCTGGACAAACCTTGAATCATATGAAATCACCGACCACAGTAACCTTATCCCATATCGATCTGCAGCGGTGACAAACTCAGGAAAAAACCCCAGACATCACCTTTAGTTCGATGTGACAGCGGCGGTGGAAAATTGCTCTTATCATCCTTTCCTGTCTTTTCTCTTTTCAACCTGTTTTTTTGTCCATCACCTCCATGTTCCCATCTGTCCTGTCTACTCCCTACTCCCATGAGTTTTCACCATTCTCTTTTATTCTTTTCCCATTTATCATAGAGCAGGGCATAACCCCGCTTCCTCCCCCTTTCTTTGTCTTGTCAGTCATTTTCTGTTCAGTAGAGGTGTATCTCACTGTGGCAAAGCAGCAGCCAAAAAAAAAAGAAGCTTCAAACTAACCAGACCTCTGCTGTGTTTACCCTCTTGTCTCCTTGCCCTTAGCCAAGCAGAAACTGGAGGATCGCCTGGCAGCTGCAGCCAGGGAGAAGCTGGCTCAGGCATCTAAGGAATCCAAGGAGAAACAGTTGCAGGCGGAGAGGAAGAGGAAGGCGGCGCTCTTCCTCCAGACGCTCCGCGGCCCCTTCCAGGGCGAGCCCGAGGCCAAGAGAGCCGAACTAGACGCATCTGCACAGCTAGAGGTAGGTGAATGGCTGATAAGAGTCATACATATTATTATATATATCTTACCAGAGGATTCACCTCACTTTTGCTCAAATCATGACAAGGAGATACAGGCAGTCACACATTGTGTTATATAGTGTTATTTCAAGTCGGGCTGCTCGATTATGAGGAAAAAAATCAATTATTTTTTAGTTGCACAATGCATTTATTGCTTTTGTTTGAGATGTTAAACAGATGTTGCCATATATACACTCCCATTCAGAAATTTCCCCATTTTTCAAAGAAAAGCACTGTTTTTTTCAATGAAGATAACTTTAAACTAATCATTAATCCACTCTATACATCACTAATGTGGTAAATGACTATTCTAGCTGCAAATGTCTGGTTTTTGGTGGATCAATATCTACATAGGTGTATAGAGGCCCATTTCCAGCAACTATCACTCCAGTGTTCTAATGTGTTTGCTCATTGCATCAGAAGGTTAATGAATGATTAGAAAACCCTTGATGCTAACATGTTGGAAACAGCTTAGCTGCTTAGAGAAGATAGAAAACTGAAGGAAAACAATATTATTTCAAATACAAATCATTATTTCTAACCTCGTCAATGTCTTGACTATATTTTCTGTTCATTTTACAACTCATGGTGCTAAATAAGTGTGAATTTTCATGAAAAATTGTTTGGGTGACCCCAAACCTTTTGAACGATAGTGTACATTTAAAACATATCATTCCCTTGGTTTTTAAGAAATAAAATAACATACAGATGGGTTTGTAATAAGAATAACGGAACACACTTTCAGGCAGTGTTGCATGTATGAAAAGTGCCAGAAATAGTTGTGTAAGGAATGAAAAAAGAGACCTTGTGACATTCCAATCTGGCCTCTCACTGCCTGAAGTGGCTGTGAAAGACAGAAGCAGTTCAAAAGAATCTGAACCAACATATTTATAAAGAAGAAAAAACAGTAATTCAGTCAAAAAGTCAAAAATATAACCTTTATTTGATAAATAAACAGCCAGAAGGATGTTTTTTCTGTTGTCAAGGTTGGCAGGCCGGTCGTTTTACCTTGGAAAGGTAAGTTTATCTGTATAGAACATTTCAACAAGGCTTTACATAAAACATTAATACCATCAAGATACAATTTAAAAACAGTTCATTAAAAGGGAAAATATATTAATTAAAATTAAATGAGAATAAATTGAAATTAAAAACAAAAATCAAGCAAGATATAATTTAAGAACAGTTGATCAAAAGGGGAAAATCCAAAATGTAAGGTAACATTGCAGTGGAAAATAAGAAATGACATCAGCAAATAGAAAAATCTTCAGCGATGACTTAAAAACAGTGAGATGCAGCAGACCTGCAGTTCTCTGGGAGTTCTAGTTCTTTGAGAGTTTGTTCCAGTTCTCTGGGAGTTTTGTTCCAGTTCTCTGAGTTTGTTCTAGTTCTCTGAGACTTTGTTCTAGTTCTCTGGGAGTTTGTTCCAGTTCTCTGGGAGTTTTGTTCCAGTTCTCGGAGTTTGATTTTAATGTCTGAGAGTTTGTTCCAGTTCTCTGGGAGTTGTGTTCCAGTTCTCTAGGAGTTTGTTCCAGTTCTCTGGGAGTTTGTTCCAGTTCTCTGGGAGTTTTGGTCCAGTTCTCTAGGAATTTTGGTCCAGTTCTCTGAGAGTTTGTTCCAGTTCTCTAGGAGTTTTGTTCCAGGTCTCTGGGAGTTTTGTTCCAGTTCTTTGGGAGTTTGTTCCAGTTCTCTGGGAGTTTGTTCCAGTTCTCTGGGAGTTTGTTCCAGTTCTCTAGGAATTTTGGTCCAGTTCTCTAGGAATTTTGGTCCAGTTCTCTAGGAATTTTGGTCCAGTTCTCTGAGAGTTTGTTCCAGTTCTCTAGGATTTTTGTTCCAGTTCTCTAGGAGTTTTGTTCCAGTTCTCTGGGAGTTTTGTTCCAGTTCTCTGGGAGTTTGTTCCAGTTCTCTGGGAGTTTCGGTCCAGTTCTCTGGGAGTTTGTTCCAGTTCTCTGGGAGTTTGTTCCAGTTCTCTGGGAGTTTTGTTCTAGTTCTCTGGGAGTTTGTTCCAGTTCTGAGTTTGTTCTAGTTCTCTGGGAGTTTGTTCCAGTTCTCTGGGAGTTTTGTTCCAGTTCTCTGAGTTTGATTTTAATGTCTGAGAGTTTGTTCCAGTTCTCTGGGAGTTTTGTTCCAGTTCTCTGGGAGTTTTGTTCCAGTTCTCTGGGAGTTTTGTTCCAGTTCTCTGGGAGTTTGTTCCAGTTCTCTGGGAGTTTTGGTCCAGTTCTCTAGGAGTTTGTTCCAGTTCTCTGGGAGTTTTGGTCCAGTTCTCTGAGAGTTTGTTCCAGTTCTCTGGGAGTTGTGTTCCAGTTCTCTGGGAGTTTTGGTCCAGTTCTCTGGGAGTTTTGGTCCAGTTCTCTGAAAGTTTGTTCCAGTTCTCTGAGAATTTGTTCCAGTTCTCTGGGAGTTTGTTGCCCAAGGAGTCTTAGAGACGACTCTAGTGGCAGCTGCCTTTAAAGACCCTGTTACATTAGACAAGTCTACTGTAAATTTAAGCATGGACAAGCTTTTCCAAGTGAGACCTAAGGTCTTAAATCCTTCATATATTCTTCAGCTGGTAGTTTGCTGACTATGAGTATGTTATAGTTTTAATGTGGCTGTTGAAATTCAGGTGTGAGTCCAGATCTACACCCAGATTTCTATCTTGGGGTCTAGTCTTGAATCTTGTCAGGTTTAAAGTTATTCAAACTACAGTAGCTCAGATTAATCAACACCCTCACACAATTACATTATCGCTGATGGACAGATGGTTCATCTGATCACCTGCCAAGTCATTTTCTACTTTTTATTTTGGCAAACGTACCCCCCTCCCCCCTTTCTCAAACTGTTTCCAAGGACGACTCTTCTCTGACGGTTCTGTGTAACAAACCATCTGGACGGTGAGATTAACATTCACCATATTCGTTATATAATCCTTGGGATATCTGATTTAATTTATTCATTTGAGCGGGGACAGACGCAAGTTCACGGACATAAACACGTGTAAACATGATAGATTATAGCCATCAGCTAATTTTCATCTGGTGTCCCAGGCAGATGTTCTTTAAATAACAAACTAGGCTAAATTAGGGTGGAAATTATCTTTTTTAGTAATAATGTGCTGAGGGAAAAAAAATGAAGGAACAATGATTCTATATCAGGAAGATGGTGTAGTGTATGACATCCTGTGTTTTATCTTTGATCTTTGAAGGGTCAGTGACAAATAATGTTTGGCAAAAAGTCAAAAACTTTAGTTTTAAGAAGCATCCATCAGGTCAGGTTGGTTTCTTGTCATTTAAAAGTCCATTTGTACCATTTTCTTTACAAAAATCAGAATCTTCTGTGATTCTTTGGACACGCAAAGTCAAATGGTGGTGAAAGAAAATGCTAATATCGTTGTTAGCATGTGTTTAAAATCTTTTTAAGGGAGTTAAACTATCTGGTTTCAAGTTTTTAGGGTTACACCACATGGCAGCTTTATTACTGATCCTGAAATCAAGTTGACGACACCTGTATGAAACTGCATTGATGGCAATTTTGATGCCATGTAACCCTGCAACAATAGACCGTTTGCTAAGGGAATATGTTCTATCAGCACAGGGCAGCATAAAGGGTTTTGTATTTACCACAAATGAAGCATGTCACTTTGGCATTGAGTTTTTGAGGCTGTATATATACTGATTTTCTTTTTTTATGAAGTCTTAGCCATGTCTAGCCTTGCTTCTGGAACGGTGGTGACAGCTATTCAATCCAGTCATGGCTATAAAAAAGAAGTATGCAGAACAAATTCCATCAATTTGTTGCTGTTGGCACCGGTAATGACACCTTGCATCTTTTACTTGAGCCATAATTAAAATAGGATTGAAACCATGTTTGATTTTTATGTTTTTATCCCATAGAAATCAATGTTAATGAATATATTTGTACAAAAAACATAGAGAATGTGTGTTATATGGGATGTAAAGTTATTTAATCTAAAGTAATTCAATCTCTTCCCTCCCCTCTGTTTTAGCAGCACAGAGATAATGCAGTTAATGAAACAATTACTTTATCTGAATATTTCTAAAAAGGTTTGATATGAAATCTATGTTTTTACAGTTAGGTGTAAGAAGGGGGCTTTTATTTTGAAGAGCATACAATTTACGAGGTCACATGACCAGGATATCCTGTTTGCTCATGGGCATTTGACATGTGAGGATCACAGGTTGAAAATGTCCACAAAATAAAAAAATGAACTTGAATTTAATATGAATTTAATATGCAAATATGGAAAATTCCTAGTGTATACAACTTAATGGAGTCCCATTGACTTAAATAGCATGAAACTATAACTACAACTATTATTTGTATATGCCATATGTTGCCATATGGAAAATATCTATTTTTGCATATTAGAAAAAAAGCTTTATACTATACTAAAACTATATCCTAGCTATAAAAGAATTGAACTCACTATATAGGCTAAGTAATCTTTAATTATTTAAATTACATTTAATTCAGTTTTTCCTAGCGTGTACAACCTAATTGACTTACATAGCATGAAACTATGTTTACGTTTTTCTTATATTTCTCAAATATATCTATTATTTAGGCCATTTTAAGTAATAAAAACATTTTTTTTACCATGTCTATGTAATATTTCATGCAACTGAGGGTTGAACTTTCAACCTTTTTAAAGTTGCATTGGAGTCTGTCGAATTAAGCAGCGACTTAAAGGCTTTAAAGTGTAAATTAGACTCGGTGGTGATCATTTGATGTGTAGATCATTGTCCGTTTGATGGATACCGGATGTCGTCTCATCGTGTGGGGCCGACCGGTTCCTGGTGAACTGGCCTGGTGCCTGTTGGGCCAGGTGGTGGTGGGCAGGCTCCTGTCACCGATGAGCCGCCTTTGTCAGGCTCCTCCAGATGTTCTGCGGCGTCCACCGTGGCCCTGAAGGAGCCTCCGACATACGGGTCAGCGGCCTGGAACCGCCGGTACATGTGTTGTAGCCGTCGACAGTTGGAGATCACGATGGTTCTGCTGCAGCCGTGACCTTAAGGTCGAGGCGTTGGATTCTGAAGTTGTGCCGTGGTGTAAATGATGCAGACATATTTCAAGGTCTGACCTTAATGTTGCTTATTCATGTACGGGACCGAGCTGTAAAATTACCATCACGTTTATTTAAGGAGATGAATGCCTGAGGCACAAAACGGAGACATGAATTAATCAGCAGAAGGAAAAAAAATACTATATATAGCGTGATATCAGGTAAAATGGGGTCCAAACCCCGCTGGAAATTAGAGCTACAAAGGATTTTAGACTGTGACAAGTGATTTGATTGGTTTATGGTTTCTATGGTGATGAGACAATACTTCAAATCTAGACTGAACCAGAAATGGTAAGTTGCCTGGTATGACAAATATAGCTAAACTATTATAAAGATGATAAATCTATTTAAAAAAGAACAAATATGCACATATAAAACTATGCATGATATCTGTCTTGATGGCATCCATCAGAAATAATGCTGCTAGTTTGATATATTAACATGTTTTTTGGAAAAGTGATGTTTATCTTGGTGGATCAATTTACCTTAACCCCCTAAGATAAAATGGGCCACATGGTTTCAGCTAAAATGGGCCACAAACACACGTGTATGACATTTTGGTTCAACTAAAACATGGACAGTATGTTGATTCAACTCAAAGTAGTCACTACTTAGCTTGTTAGCTTGTTACACATGACCTGGGTGCTAGCTTTTGTGTAGCATTAGCTTAGCTTGTATACATAGGTGTGTTAGCGTGTGTGTCTACAACACATAACTGATCTGTTGTTATTTTAATAGCAGCAATATGAGTTTGTTTAATGCATTTAAGCAAATGTGTTGTAACATTAAAACGGATGATGAATAAATTTTTTGTCATTTGACTGGCCCATTTTACCCGATGAGATGGCCCATTTTACCCGATGAGATGGCCCATTTTACCCGATGAGATGGCCCATTTTACCCGATGAGATGGCCCATTTTACCCGATGAGATGGCCCATTTTACCCGATGAGATGGCCCATTTTACCCGATGAGATGGCCCATTTTACCCGATGAGATGGCCCATTTTACCTGAGGAGATGGCCCATTTTACCTGATGAGATGGCCCATTTCACCTGAGGAGATGGCCCATTTCACCTGAGGAGATGGCCCATTTTACCTGATGAGATGGCCCATTTTACCCGATGAGATGGCCCATTTTACCCGATGAGATGGCCCATTTTACCCGATGAGATGGCCCATTTTACCCGATGAGATGGCCCATTTTACCCGATGAGATGGCCCATTTTACCTGACGAGATGGCCCATTTTACCTGAGGAGATGGCCCATTTTACCCGATGAGATGGCCCATTTTACCCGATGAGATGGCCCATTTTACCTGAGGAGATGGCCCATTTTACCCGATGAGATGGCCCATTTTACCCGATGAGATGGCCCATTTTACCCGATGAGATGGCCCATTTTACATGATGAGATGGCCCATTTTACCTGATGAGATGGCCCATTTTACCTGATGAGATGGCCCATTTTACATGATGAGATGGCCCATTTTACCCGATGAGATGGCCCATTTTACATGATGAGATGGCCCATTTTACCTGATGAGATGGCCCATTTTACATGATGAGATGGCCCATTTTACCTGATGAGATGGCCCATTTTACATGATGAGATGGCCCATTTTACCCGATGAGATGGCCCATTTTACCTGAAACCACTCTTGCAAGTGGAACAGCGGATGTTTCAACATTTGTTGAACCTAAATAATTATATTTTACCACATAATTCCAGCATTATTAATCATAAATATACATGGAAAAGGCCTATTTGGTGTTGTTATTGTTCCAAGCTATTTAGTTATATTGATAAAAGCATATTAAGGAGTTTCATTTTCCAGCACATTTTGACAATATTCTAACATTCATACTGTTAAATCTCTACTGTGGGTTGTTTGTTTTATCACAAATTGGATTGAATATAAAGAAAGTCGTTAAGACCCAAACCAGGCGAATCACCGATCAATACACATCTGACATAATGAGAGAATGCCACCGCTACTCTCTGCTTTCCTCTCAGATTTCCATCCTTAATCAGTTTTAAAGTCTCCTCACTTATTTTTCCCCAGGTGTTTTCTGGGTCTGGTGCTGTGGGATAAGCTTCCCCGTATGTCAGTCCTGATTTTAAACAAAAACCCCACCTATCGTTTCATTATCTCTCCCTTCGCCCAGACACCAGATAGCAGCGTGTAGACAGAAAGTGTAATAAATATTCCTCCTCTCTCTACTTTCGTGGCCTTTTTCTTTTTTTTTTTAAAGATACTTATTGATCTTCTTCCGCCTGATCGCTTTCTCTTCTCCCCTCCTTTCATCCTTACCCTCCCATTCCCTCTTCATACGCTCCACCCATTTCTTAGCTTGTAGCAGGAGTTCTTATTGAAGCTCAGATTAAATTAATTTAAACTGGAATATGCTTTATTCATACATACGTTTCCCCCCCCAATGTCCACTCCTTCTCACTCAGCCAGTCCTTTATGTTAATGGTAAAATATAAAGTCCTTCTCTGCACCAACATGGCTGCATACATATGTGATGTCGAATTACCTCGGGAGCAATCAAAGATGGAACCCTAGGAGATAAAAATCTGACCTTGGAAGATTTAGTGCAGCGTTTAATCGGCTGATGGACTGAAGTTGTCTGTTGGGTGTGAATCCAGCAGCAGGGAGATGTAATGTGAGCAGACAGAGCCATGTTAGGGTAATTAATGGCACTTTGCAGCTGACAGTTACCAACTCAGTGTGTCGCTAACCGGCTGCGTTATGTGGTGCGGCCATCTTTAATCAGACAAGTGACATTAGAGAGCAGAATATAATCAACCCTTTATTATTATTATAGTGTTGCTATGTGGCAACAATTGTGCCAAAATGGCGTCCATTCTCATCATTTCATATGTAAATTTCCATAAGGAATAGCATACAGCTAGGTGTGAAAAGGGGGCTTTTATTTTGAAGGATTTATAAGGTCACATGACTGAATTTCTGAAATATTTCACTATATTAAAACATGACTCACTATCCAGGTTTATTTACTTATTTATTTACATTTAATTCAATATATCTATTATTTAGGCCATTTTAACTAAGTAATATTTCATGCAATCACATCATTTCATATGTTTTTACAGCTAGGTGTGAAAAAGGGGCTTTTATTTTGAAAGGGCATACAATTTGAGGTCACATGACCATATCCCTATTGCTCATGGACATTTGACATGTGAGACATTTACTTTTTCTTTATTTACTCATTTTTAATTATGAATTTAGATGTTTTTCTTACATATTTTTTTAATATATAGCCATTTTAAGTAATATTTCATGAAATAGAGGGATAATCTGTCTTGAAAAGGTTTTATCATTTGACAATTTGATGTTTTGAGTCCCAAAAAATCACAAAAAGTCATGATTTTTCTAAAAAAACAACAGCAAAGTTGCAGAGCTGCAAAAATACAAACCATTTTCTTACAAACCAAAAGAGAATGACATGTTTTTAAATGAATGGTGGCGTCAGTCCAGAATTTAGCTCCAACACATCTAATGGTGTTTCTGCACTGTCCTCTTTCATCTACCTTTCTGTCCCTAGATGCAAGAAGCTCTTTCTGTCCTGTCCGGCCTCCCTCCTCCTCCTCAAGTGTCCTCAGCATCTCCGGCGTTTCCTCAGGACCAAAGACCCCCGATAGAGAACCAGGGATCCCATCGCAGCAGAGAGACCACGTCCTCAACCTCCTACAGTTCCTCTAGAGACCGAGACAGAGACCGAGATAGAGACCGAGACCGAGACAGAGACAGGGACAGAAACAGAGACAGAGATAGAGACAGAGACAGGGAAAAAGACCGAGACAGAGAAAGGAACAAAGGCAGGGACAAAGACAAAAAGAAGAAAAAACACAAGAGGAGTTCAAGATCAAGGTCAAAGTCAAAGACCAGACACTCCCTCCCTAGTGCCTACAGGAGAGCCCGCCGGTCCCGGTAAGACCCAACTGTTAGAGGACATTCATATAATTCACAATTCAGCCTGTAATAAAAAAGGAATGTTCAATATCAATAATTGCATGGTTGCAATTCAGTGAGAAATGAGCCTTTTGTCCGCTCAGCTCGGGCCTCAGCTGCTCGTTGCTATGGGGACACCACCCCTGCAAAATAAGACTTTAAGTCCCCCATGTCCTCAGCGTCCTATTGTTTTATTGTGTTTTTATCGTTTTTATGCCGCCTTATCCGCAGAAAGAATTTCCTTTTTGTGGGACTGTTAAGATCAGAGCTGAGCCGTCATCTCCACAGGATCAGCTCCAAAAAAAAAAGAAAGAAAGAAAGTTTGTCGTCTGAGTGATGAACCGTTGTTCAGCCACTTTGACGCCTGTATTTGTTTCAAATTAAAAGCCTTCTACCATCTCACATTATTTCATATGTAAATTGCCATATGGAAACAATTACTTTATCATTTTTCTAAAAAGCTGTGATATAATAACTATGATTTTAGAGCTAGGTGTGAAAAGGGGACTTTTATTTTGAAAGGACATGCAATTTATGAGGTCACATGACCAGGATATCCTGTTTGCTACATGTGAGCATCACTGTATTTAATTCAGAATTTCTGAAATGCTTCAGTATATTAAACATAACTCATTTTAACTAGGCCATTTTAACTAAGTAATATTTCATGCAATCACATCATTTCATATGTTTTTACAGCTAGATGTGAAAAGGGGGCTTTTATTTTGAAAGGAGGTCACATGACCAGGATATCCCTATTGCTCATGGAGCACCATTGTCTATGGTTACAACTTGTTCTTATATTCCTTAAATATAATTTAAGTAATAAAAACATTGGTTATATTTAATGCAGTAGAAGGTTAACTGTGTTTAAACCAGTATTATTTACTTTTCTAACCCTGGCTGGTTTGTTTTTATAAACGGTATAAATGATCTGCTCAGTCTAGCAGCACACGGGAGGAGAATGAATGTAGCCTTGCCCTTCATGGAAAGATGGAGTGAATTAATCTCTTATATCACCCATAAATATTTAAAACTTATTCTATCCAGGGTTTTTTTTCTTTGCTACTTTGCTTTCTTCCTCTCCTCTTCCAGCCTTTAACGTGTGATTCTTCCTTTTTTTTCAGATCCCGCTCCCACTCCCCCAGTAGAAGAGACAGGAGTGGACCGTCGTCGGAAAGGAGGCGTGAGGAAAGGGATCGGGATCGGGATCGCTATCATCCCAGCAGCAGCAGCAGCTCCGGCCTTCACAGAGGGCATTCTAGATCCAGGTGAAGCTCAGAGCAGGTGTCCTCACGGCAGCTGTGTTTAATAAACCCCTGAAAACATTGTTAGTTGAGGCGGAGAAGGGTCCCAACTGTCCTTATTGTTAGATTTAGTAAGAAACAACGGGGGACCTTTTTATTTAAAATGGCCTAAATTATAGATATATTAAAATATATATGTAAGAAAATGTTATATACATGCTCTCAGTATAATTTCATGCTATGTAAATCAATGGGACTCCATTAGGTTTAATACACTCAGATTTTTCCTTGAGCCTTTAAATCCATGACTGTCATTTTATACTTTAAAACATGAAATATTACTCATGCAGCTTTTTTTTTTCTAATGACATGATTGTAGACAACTACTTCCTGTCACATGACGTCATCAACTTCCTCCTGAGAACATGGCGAAGACAAACCCTCCTAGAAAGAGTCGTTTTATTTAGATTATTATCATTTTCAACCCCGACATGTGCATATCTATTTAATAATTCAAGTCTCTAGAATAATCCCCCCTGTTTATGGGCAGATTTGTGCAAACAGCAACTATAATAACCATTAAAATTATATTTTCTGCTAAAAAAATGGTGCAAAATAGAAAAAAATAAATATATAACACACATAAATGTAGGGGGGAAAAAGTAAATTAAATTTTACTGACCCTAGATAGTGAGTTAAATGTTTTATTTGGTGGAATTTGTCCATGAGCGATCATAAATTGTATGTCCTTCAAAATAAAAGCCTCCTTTTTCACACCTAACTGTACAAACAGATTTTTTTTTTTTAATTTATCACAGCTTTTTAGAAAAATGTTGCTGCAATAGAGGGTTAAGGATCGCAATAACCAATAGTTTTAATTTAAAGCAGCGGCTCTTCTACACACACCCCTCTTGGAATATTCTATACTTTTCCGTCTCATCGCCTGAAATCAGAAACGTGTAACCTGCTGCGTTTTCTTCTCTTCTCACTTTTGTTTCCCAGGTCACCTCCTGATAAAAGGAGGAGCTCCTTGTCATCCTCAGGACAGATGCAAATGGCATGTTCCTCTCTCTCTCCATATTCCTCGCCAGGCAGAGCCTTGTCCCCGTCGGCCAGTCCTGCCTCCAGCCTGGCCCACTCCAGGTAACTGTCAATCAAGCCGGATGAGAAGTATTGAAGTCGCTTTCCCCCTCAAAACTAGAAATCCTCCAAAATAGAAAAGGAGGAAGAAAATTCAGACGCCGCCGGTAACGTTTTCTGCCCTTTTTCTGAAATTCCCTTTACTAATGAAACGGATTTTTGCGAAGACGTGGGCTTTAAGCTGACAATTGATGACATTAAGCGCTTTACACTCCTTTTTTTTGGGGTTTAAATTGGTGTTATTTAGACCAAAGAGTGTCACCTCTTGGCTCGGGAATCAGACAGAATCCCAGACACGTCTAATTGTTCGGCATTTCAGTAGTTTGTTGCTATAGCAACCTGTCAAAACTGTGCCGACACATCCCGTCAAGTGCTCAACTCAAAGCTCATGATGAACTCTATTTCCCACCTAAAATGATGAATCCACCATGTAGAACATCTGAGTAACTTGTAGTACCTGGATGGTTTACTACATCAGGATGCAAGAGAACCACACTACGTATCCCAGAAGTCACTGGGAGGTCAATAACAGCAGTAGAATAAGGACTTTTCCCTATTTTTTTTCCAAAACTTTATTGAACAATAAGATAATTACAAATTAGTTACGATCTACACTTTGCATTCTTACATAAACTTGAGGAGCAAGGCATAAACATCAAGACTGTCATCTTGTTTTATTTATATATATATATATATATATAGCTAATTAATTAGCTAATTAATACATGTAGTCTTTTGCAAGGACACATTACCATGTGCTGTTTTCCATTTACATGCATGTATATGATATTTTCCCATAATCATGATAATATTGATCATATCAGATATTTCTTCTTGTATATTAGGGTTTTTATTTTTTAAAAACCTTTTTTAAGACAGTTAAACTGGTACCAGGTTTTTAGGGTTACACCACATGGAGGTTTTGTCACCGACCCATTTAAACCAAGTGAACACAAAAATAGAAATACCTTTAACCATAATTCATTGCAGTACACCAGCCCGTAAATATCTCCTCTAAGGTCTCCTTTTTCTCCCCAACCTAGAACTTATTTTTATAGTTTTGACTATCGCTCCCATCAGTTTTAATACTCCAGTCACAGAGTAAATTGCTGAGGTCATGCACATGAGCCTTCACACTCTATAACTTTGGATTGATAATGATTAAAAAGCACAAAATGTGGAAGGAAGGTGCCACGGCAGATGTTAAAAAAATGACCTGTACTTGTATTTAATGATACGGTTTCTTTATAGAGCACTTTTCAGGGTGCTCAGACATGTTTACAGGAGTATGAATTACCCTAGGAAAACAACATACTAAAGTAGACATACTCATATGTGAGTGAGGGGAAGAACTGTGGTTTGGATGTGCTGTAGGGGGAGTTTATTTAAGACATCGGGTAAAGTGCCATAAAGAAAGATGTTGCAGCAGTGGAGTCGGGATGTGATAAAGCCACAGATCGAAGTCCCCGCAGTAGAGAAGGAGAGTGATGGGCAGAGGAAAGCCGATTATTTTTATTATTTTTTATTTTACCTTTATTTAACCAGGCAGGTTGCCTCAGATCAAATGATCTCTTTTTCGGGAAAAGCCTGACCGAGTCAGAGTCAGAGTCAGAGTCAATGCCCTACGAAAAGAAAAGAGGGCTGGAAAGGTGGTAAGTGGACGTCCATCCTGAGGAGGAATGATTATATTACAGCATAAAAGTCTTACAAAAACAGTGGCAAAAAAACTATAATACACGCTAAAGGAACAATAATAAACTGATGATAAAATCAATCAATCAAGACCAAGACCAGTTGAGTTCAAGACCAAGGAAACAAGCAGAAACACCACCATATTTCCCTATTTCACATGATTTGTAGCTGATTAGATAATAAATAGGATAAATATGAGATTTTATTTTGTCACCTATAGACACAACAATACAGAGACAGTTAGAGGATTGACTCCTGGATGCTGTTAAACTAACAAATACACCAGTAATAGCAATAAAGAAATTGAAATGTGGAATAAATAGGTTGAGGGGAGTATGAGAACCATAGACTGTGTATATCACAGTATACTTTGTGTAAATTACAGCATTTTTAATGGTTATCATAGTACATGGGTAAAAGCATTTAGAAACTTCAATCGATTCCCGTTTCAACGAGGTGCACATGAACGCACCATGAAGTCGCATTACCGTAATAAGGATGTAAATGGGCACTAGAGTTTTGAAGTGGTCTTGAGACCAGAACCAAAAGGATAGAGGCAGTTTAAAAAGACGTCAAAGTCAGTTAAATCAATGGTCCAATAATAGCTTTAGTGAATGTTTGTTTCAGGTGGATAAAGACACTTCTAGTGATTTGATTGACGTCCAGTTCAAAGCGGAGGTTTTTTTTTTTTTTTTATCCGACTCCAAAGTTGCGGAACGCACAGGGAGGGAGACGAAATGGAGTTATCGGTGCTGAGGCAGAAGTTGTGAGTGGTTTTTGGTGAGGGATTGGAGACGGATGACGACCATGTCGGATTTATCACAGTTTAACTTGAGGAAGTCGGATTGCATCGATGATTTAATTCCAGTGAGGCGGCTGGTCAGAATGGAGTGAGTTGCGTGCGGTGATGGATTTAGTGGAGATATAGAGCTGGACGTCATATTTCTCCACACTGTCCAAACATAAGCTGTTAGGTTTGGACCGGCCACTCCATCTCATTGATAAATCAATACCAATGCATTATAAATGTTCACAACTGGGCCATTCAAGGGAGATTTTAGAAAGTAGTGATCAAAAGTTGTGTTGGTCAATAGTTTGATTTTCTGTAACCTGGTACGACTTTTATAAAAAAAATCAGTTTTGATTGAACAAGAAAGAAACAGAAAGGCACAGGGCTTCCGTGAAGTTGTGATGTCACAACAAATACACAGCCATTCGGAGGATATGCTCAATAATAATAATGATATAGATGGAAAAGTGATCTGTTCTTTCTTTAGAGAGAAACTTGAGAAGGTGTAAAGTATCAAAACTTGGGAAAGATTTAGGAAAATAATGAAATTTCCCCAATTTTCCCCAAAGCAGTTGTGATTTAATAATGTGATTTAAGAGAGTTAAAACTGTCTGCTACCAAGTTTTTAGGGTTACACCACACGATAGTTTTGTGACTGACCCAAATAAATAGAAATGCCGTTACCTATAATGCATTGCAGTACACCAGCCCTGTAATATCTCCTCTACGGTCTCCTTTTCCCCGCAACCTAGAACTTATTTTTATAGATTTGACTATCGCTCCCATCAGTTTTAATACTCCAGTCACAGAGTAAATTGCTGAGGTCATGCACATGAACCTTCACACTCTATAACTTTGGATTGATAATGATTAAAAAGCACAAAATGTGGAAGGAAGCTGCCACGGCAGATGTTTAAAAAAATGAAATTAAATTTTTAAAACCTTTTTAAGAGAGTTAAACTATCTGCTACCAAGTTTTTAGGGTTACACCACATGACAGTTTTGACCCCCATACAGGAATACCATTTCCTTGTTCGGCCATTTTTCCCCCTTTTTTCACTACCCTTGCATTGACTCTATATATTTCATTGTCTTTTTGTAGTGTGTAAAAGATGCCATACAATACAGCAATAAAAATAAATACAAAGTAGATGAAACATCACTAGAATAAGGTGAAGCCCCAACTTATTCACCTTGGGGCTTCACCTTAATGTTGTTTCATCTACTTTATTTTTATTCAGCAGTTTTTTCCCATTTTGTCACTGTCCTTGTATGGACTCCTTTTGCTAGTGATTGACAGTATGCAGGAGTTCTTTTTACTTGTTCCAGGGTAGCGTTTTTGCCTCTTTCAGTCACTTGGGGTTTTCTACACTATACTGGTATATGTAAGATATGTAACTTTAACATAAATTGTACCTTCTTCTAGCAATTTTCTAGTTTACTTTCCACAAGGGAAGGATCTAGAGCAAGATACAAGAATCAGGCCACATCAACCTCAGTTTTTGGATAGTGTGTATGTTGTATATCATTTTTTTGTGGAATTTTATTATAGATATAAAATCCTGCAGCAGCACTTTCTTTACAATTCATAGCTCTGCTGTTTATTCCTACAAGCTAAGACGTTAGCCGGTTTTATTCCTCATGCTAACACAGGTCTTACTCCATGATGCGTTCACAGAACCTCAGGAAATCCCAGCACTATTACCTAACAGAACAGAATCTGGGTCTAAACGCCTATTGACACAATTTAACATAAATTGGACCTTCTGCTAACAATTTTCTTGTTTACTTGATATGAGAATCAGGCCAATTTGTGCCTCTACTGGTCAAGACATATGCAGCATAACCACATGATCATGCATATGGTATAGTAGCCAGTTTATAGTCTTTCAGCATCATTATATCCTCGGCTGTTTTTTTCAAAGGTTTAGGCTCATGTTAGCCTAATCATGAATATTGTATAGCCTTTCCTGTTAACATGATTGTTTTTTTCTGCTCTCTCTACAGAGGTGGTTCTCAGGAGAAAGACAAGGCATTGGCCTCATCCATAGTATCCTCTGTTCAATCCAAAATAACTCAGGTATTGTTCTTCACTTTTATCTTTTATATGTCCTCTGACGAGTGTTTTCAGCAGCTTTAGTATCCAACATGGGTACTAAGTGTTGTTTTGTGTTTCCACAAAGAGGAAGGACGGAAAGTACAGCTCCTTTTTTGACCTTCTTGGTCAAGTGTTACTTGAATTAATTTTGAACCTTATCTACATATTCTCATTTGTCTGTTTTTGTAGAAGACAGACGTGCGTGGGCGTGTGCATGTGTGCATATAATATAACTGGACCCATAGACCTTGGGAAGTATAGCTTTACCTTTTTGGGTGTCAGTCTTAAAACAACAATCAGTTGCAGATACAGTTTTTGATGCTTTAATAAGCCTCCTAACATGATTCCATCTGTGAAATTAGTTGTTAGGCTTATTAAAGCTAATATGTGGCTTCCTGCAGGAAGTTAAACCAAATCAAGTGGACCTTTTCCAATGTTATGACCTTTTTAGGGCAAAATGTCCTTTTTTTTCCATTACTGCAGCTCAACAAGGAACCACTCTAGACTTTAACCTTGGAAGACGCCCAATTTATTAGCTCAAATCTGCCGAAGCCTCGAGATAAATTCGGATAAACTTCGGAATGTGTCTTTGCAGAGAACAAGGATTTTTTTCCCCCTGTTACTTACATTGGAAACGCATTAGGAAGGGATTTCTAAATGGCCACTATGAACAGGAGGAAAAATTACAGCGCAGCCAAACACACTGATTGGCTCTCTCCAGACAATGGCCTCCAAGTTGGAAGCAACCCATTGTCTAATATGTGTTGTGTGTGTGTGTGTGTGTGTGTGCTGTAGCTTTGTAATTAGCACAATTGAAGCTAAGAGGTTCAGCTGAAACCATTAGAAACGGCCCCAGACCAAAGACACACAAAGGTGGGGCGTCAATGTACTTTTGGCCATATAGAACGGCAATATATCCTAATGGAATGAGTGGTCTGTGTGTGACAAATGAAATGTGCTTAAGTGATGGGCTGTGTCTGTGCTTTGTGTCCCTCATTTAATTGTAAGAGCTCCCAATAAAAGGAATCCCGGGTCTGTGCTGCAGACGCATTACTCCCAATGTAACCTCACATACACCTCGCCAATAAATTCTGACCCTGGAACACATTCTTCCTGCAACCCAACCCCCCCATCCTGTTTAAAATTACAATGTCCAATTTATTTATGGCAGCCATCACGCTACTTTGAGAAAATGCACCATAATGAAATGCACAGACACGTCCCAGTTCTGGAGGGAAAATATTGGTAAAAATGATAAACTAGATGGGGAGGGGGGGAGGGGGGTGAGAAAGATATTCTTTTAGATTCTTAAAAGACCTGTTTGTCTTTATTTTTCTGTTTCATCTCTTAGGACTTTAGTGTCGTTCCTCTCACGTCTGTTGCTCAATTAGCAAAAAGGCTCCAAAGAGCTATCAATACTAACGTGAGCCGCAAGCTAATGTTCAATCCGACACCATTATAAGACAAAAGTCTCACATTGTTTTCTCTTCAGCACTGTTTGTTCTCTCTCCTCCATCATTGGTCATATATCTGTCTTTACTTAGACATGGGAAAACTTGCTTTGATTTTTTTTTTATTGCTTAAAATGGCATAAATAATAGATATATTTAAGTAAGATATAAGTAAGTAAGATATATTTAAATAAAAGGCAACCTTTGGATATAAGTGATGCTCACATGTCAAATATCCATTCGCAAACAGGATATCCTGGTCATGTGACCTCATAAATAGTTTGTCCTTCAAAATAAAAGCCCTCTTTTCGCGCCTAACTGTAAAAACAGATTTTATATCACAGCTTTTTAGAAAAATGAAGGTAAAGTAATTCACAGTTCTATCCTGCAGCAGCACTTTCGTTAGAATTCATAGCTCTGTTGTCTATTTTCTTCCCGTATGCTAAGCTGTTAGCCAGTTTAGCTGCTACTTTATTCCTCATGCTAACACAGGCTACCGGGGCTGTAGATGTCTTACTCCAAGATGCGTTCACAGACCCTCAGGAAATCCCAGCACTGTCACCTAACAGAACAAAAGGCAGCTGTGGAAGTATAGAGAAACTTAATTTGGAAGAAGTGAAAATTCTGACTATAACTATTTGTCGACCTTTTTTTTTTTTCACGATGGATTGACTGATAGATGGATAGTTCATCCAATCACCTGCCAAGTGCCTTCCCTTTTCCAAAAAGCTCCCATGGAAGAGTTCCCAGGTGGTTCTGTGCACCAAACCATCTGGCTGTGTCAGGCTATAGACGAATTTCAAAATCACTTACCTTGATTTGTCAGAAGCCTTAAAAATCATTTCTAAGATGAGACATTTTCCACAACGGCCTCGTGTCTCAAACAATCTTTCGCTTTTTCACACGAGATCACCATCAACATCTTTTGATTAATCGTTTTTAAAACCCGTACTTGCATCACATTATGTTGCAGGATGCGTGATGCAATATTTTGATGTGTCGATTCTCATGCAACCCGTGTGCAACTATGAGGCTTCACACCAGCTCGACGGGACACTGCAGTTTCAGTTAACATCTCGCAATAAATGATTTACCACAGAAAGTGTAAACACGTGATGTAGGAAAAGCAGAAACTGCAGCATAGACCAGAATCTAAGCCTTTCACATTAACAAAAAAAGACAAATCTTTTCTTTCTTTTATCATTCTATTCCAGACATACAGCTTCCCTCCTCCTGCCTCTCGTCTCAACACAGCAATATAACATGGCTCATGAAAACATGCTGTTCGCTGCTGCTGCAACATGCACAGATTCACCACCGCTAACTACTTATACCCCATCTGTGATGTTTTACAAACACATCTTGAATAATTCAGCGCACCCTCATCTGCCTAATGGTCTCCTCTTCCCCGAGGGTTCCTGGTTGCTATTCGCCTCATCCCCGCCTTTCATTTTCATCCTGTTTGTCTTTGTTCCTCTGTCGTCTGTCCCCTCTTCCTCTCTGATGTATGTCGGTTGTTTTATTCTGTTTGATAGATACTTTGGGCAGTTTGAGAGAAGCAGCTTCTACACCTGCACTGAATCTTTCTGTTTTTTTCCCCCTCTCTCTATGTTCTTTTGAAGGTTAACACATCGAGTCTGCTTCCTCCTTTTGCTTTTGAAAGCTGGAAAGCGAAAAACCTGGGTCCAGTCTAACTTTTCTTCAGGGCATGATGAACAAAAAGAAAGCTGGGGAGAATTTATCATGGCATATAAATTTGTGTGAGACAGAGAAAGCTCAGTGTGTTGCATAGCTCCCATAAGATAGTCCCTACACGGTTATAGTGGTAGTAGTTAACCTTGCACTGAGAGTGTGTTTGCAATAAGACGTTTATCTGTGAAACTCCTGCTTGCGTGTGTGTGTGATGCAACTTGACTTTTTAACCTATTAGGATTTTAAAACCCATGTAATTTGAGCCTGGACTAAGAATACTTAATTCCTCAAGAAGAGCTGTAAGCGTGATAGTGATTACACGGGTTACTCATGAGGTTAATCGTATTTTCTTTTTAACACGATCCAGTTTTCCCACTAGTCGATGTTACCGTGGAGAGAGAAGTCTCTGTTACGTTCGATTGGAGTTTTTGCAACGAGGTATTATTCTAACTCTTAATCCCAAATGTGTGAGCGAGAAGAGCAAAAGACACAGAGAAGAAATGATATATCAGAAAAATGAGGCCAAAATGTACAAAAAGCCGATGTGTCCTCACTATTTTATAGTACTTTCATTGTTACAATAGGTTCTTACAAAAGACATACAACAAAAGACAGACTGCTGTGTCTGTTTACAGTGCAGCCAACCAATATCACAACGGTTTTATAGAAGTCAAAGAAATCAATCAACAATTGGCCTTTTTCTATCAAGCCATGATGCCGTGCTGCACACAGCACGAGTGGTTTTCCACACAAACATTGGTAAACACAGGTTAACCTGTTGAAATGTCGCTACACTCTGCTGTTACACGTTTCTTTAACTCTTCACTTTAAAGTTTGTAAGCAGGACTGTACAAACAGTACTTTTACTGCCATATTAAGTTTTACTAAAGAAACACCTTGGAGACATTCCCAGTTACAGCAATCTAACTCTTACCTTTAGCGATTTTCTTAATAGATAAAAGATGCTGTGCCTTTTGCTGTAGAGTTTCATATTTCTGTACGATTCCTGCTGCCTGGAAAGATTGTACAGCAGCATGCTGAGTAAGTGCACCAATTTCTCCAGCATATACTGTTGCAGAAATAGTGTTTTATTAGTGTTAAGTTGGCGAAAGTTGGACCTCAGCTCTGTTATGTTCACACATTAGAAAATGTGATTAATACGTTCCTCATTAATGATGTATTATTTCACCACCTTGAGACTCATCCGCTATTAATCAGAATGTTCATTTTTATGACCCGAGGACATAGACGGACCGGTTCATGTCAGGTCTCGTGCTGAATAGCATAGTAACTATAGTAACAGCACGAGAAGACCCACTCCATTGGACTTTAGCTAAGCTAAGCTAAATTACATACAATAGCATCACTTTCTATCAATTTCATGACAGTAGTGTTATCTTTGCTCTGTGTGTAGTATCCATCAGTGCTGTTGGCACTAAATGCGGCGACATCTGTTACTTCATGACCCTCTACTTCTGTTTTAACCTGCTGGGTTATGCACTTTATTTAACTTTTAGTCATGTCCATGTGTCACACTGAACTTAACAAATGATTAATTTTGATTAGCATTACTATTAACCAGCTGTCAAAGACGAAAGAAATTATTGACTAACACTAAACTAAAAATATGACTAAACACTAATATGGGCATTTGACATAAGATGAAAACTAAATTGGAAAATAGTCTTTATTAAAATTAACACTTTTTATTCAGTTTTTATTTAATACAGTAGATATTTTGTGGTGTTGATTATGTCACAGTCATAAATGAACAAGCTGAGAAGTAGAAGCTGTCACTCACTATCACATCCAGCACTCAGTAATAATGTTATTGCTGTGTTGATTGCTTCTAAGACAAGGTCAATAATTTGAGCGTCCACTTGAATTAATTACATAATAAGTGAACATTCCAGTTACAGGACCTCCGTGGGTAACGTGAACCCCAGCAGATTTAAACCACAGCCTGGTGGGCGGCCGGTTGTTTCAGGCTAAACTACCAGCAGTGTTTTTTATTTAATAATCTGGTGGATATTGTAAGGAATATTTAGGTTAGTATCTTATGTATTTATGATGTGCAGCGTTGGGACTAACGCAGCACTGAGTATCTGTACATGAATAATAGATAAATAACACAATTACTCAAATTTAAATGAGCTTGTTATCTTTTATGAAAATTCTGGACAGCTGCAGACGATGCAAACACAAGAAAAAACATGTTTTCTGTGTTTTATTATGTCTCAGACCAGTGTTGTGTAGGACACTGAAGCTTTCTTATACTGAACACTTGTCTTTTTAGGTTATATATTGAAAATAATCACCATTACTGAAGTCCAACCTTGATTTCCTGGTTTCATTTGTTAGATAGATATTAAAACATCATTATTATCATTAAGACTTTCATATCACAGCGTTATCCTGCAGCAGTGCTTTCATTGAAGCTTCCCAGCGCTATCTTTACAATTTAAAGATTTAGGTTTAGCCGGTTTAGCTGCTACGTTATTATTCCTCATGCTAACACAGGCTGCTGCAGGCCGTGATGCGTTCAAAGACCCTCAGGAAATCCCAGCACTATCACTGGGCCTAAACTTTAATTTAGAATCCGTAACATACCCAGGTTTTTAATTATTAATCCGTTTTTTTGTTTTTTTGGGGAGCTCTAGCCGCCTTACTCCAAGACGCGTTCACAGACCCTCAGGAAATCCCAGCGCTATCATCTAACAGAACAGAATCTGGGCCTAAACTCATTTATTTATAGACACATATAAAAGTAACCTGCCCCGATCGTTACACTATAAAGGAAAAAGTATGAGATTTATCAGGTTTTCCTTGGTTTATCAACACAATAACTGTATTTGCATGGCTCATTGTACTATCTCAGTAACTGTCCATGTCTTCCATCAAAAAATCTACTTAAGCTCCTACTTTTCTATACAAATACATTCTTCCTATGTGCACCGGTAGTTCAATTACTTCTTGTAACTGTTTATTCACCAAGCCACTTACAGCTAATGAGAAATCAGCAAGAACTGATCTGCTTTTCATTCCATTGATGATAGTTCTGAGCATCGTTTGTCATATTTCGTGAACACTCGTTTGCATACGTGCACATTCAGAATCCATGGGGGTTTAGAGAGAAACAGCCTTTTGACAGATATGATATGACAGCTCCTTCCCTCTGTGATTACAGCTGTTAATTTGTCTCATCTGTCAGGAGAGCTCAAGGGTGTATATTTGTCCATGCGTGTATAAATCACTCTTGGGATGCAAATTAACGCTTCGAATCCAGTAACGCGAGCGGTGCCCCCTGGTCAGCAGAATTTACATTTCTACCTGAAGTGTGGAGAAATTGTAAGTGGGGGGGGGGAAGAGTTTTGGCAATTTCCTGCTCACCACAACCTACTTTATGTTTCTCTAGTATAATTGACAATTACATATTTTAGGGATTAGATGCCTGTGGCTATAAAAGTTCATAGGTGTGATTCTCGACGCTTTCGGGGGAATACTATGTACTTGGAAAATATATCATGTGTTTTTAAAGATGCATTAAGGAATACCCAGCAGCCAGAGGGCAGGAAGCACACTCCAAAACAAACAAGCGAGTTCCCTTGATACACAGCTTTAAACATGTTGTGGTTGTGAACTCGCGAGAAAACAATCAGGCTCCTCCCGGCTCGCTAAATGTTTGATGCTCTTGTAGCTTTAGTTTCCGACTGTAAAACCCCAATTAGCTTGCGTCAATGTGTGCTAAAGTAGCCGCCCACGCTCTTTATTTGGGGATTTCGTCGAGAGCCAAAGGGGCAACGGGCAAATAAAAACGGCAGAGCTTAAACAAACCAATAAGCTTAAAGAACCTGGAGCTGCATTGCTCTGCAGACTGGGGAGGTGATTCCCAGTGGGAAGAGAACTACTAGCAGCTCTTTATACATCAGGAAGTCGTGTAAATTCATAACAGGAATGTTTCAAATCCCAATGGTGGAACGTAATTATGTACATTTACTTAAATACAACGTTGAGGTACTTTAAAGTTGTTTTATAAATAAAAGCAGTGTGGTTAAAAAGCCTAAATCCTTTATTATGAATATTAGGCTGTTTAAAGAAATAGCAGTGTCTGTGTTTCTTTAAAAACTCAAACATTTACTGAATAAACTGAAAAATCATCAGGATTTATTATTCCTGGGAATCACTAAAGTAATATTTAGCCTCTGAATTCTTTGGTTCTGCCTCAGAAACAGCATTTTTGACGTCACCGCACAAGTTTTCAATGGGATTAAGGTTTGGGGATTGGGTTGGCCACCTCAGAACTTTAATTTTGTTGGTCCGGAACCAACATGCTGCTGGTTTACTGGTGTGTTTGGAGTCGTTTTCTTGTTGAAACTCACATTTCAAGGGCATTTCCTCTTCAGCATAAGGCAACATGACCTCTTCAAGTATTTAGATGTAGGCAAACTGAAGAGAAACATCCATATCATGATGCTAAATCCTGAAGATTTTAGTTTATACGTAAAATATTAGAGTTTAAAAAGTAAAAACACAGGCGCTGCTATTTTTTTGAAGATTTTGCCTTTTTAAACACACTGCTACTATTTTGTTCTTGATTATTTCCATCTAATGCTACTTTCAGCAAGTATTTGTTGCTTTTCAGATAAGGATTTGGATATTTAGCATAATATACTTTAATATTCTATTAAATTTGTATGAAAGATACCAATTAAGTCAAAAATTAGTCAGGAAACACTGAGAAATATCTTGAAGCCCATATCAACCAATTATGATCATGACGACCATCACTTTAAATAAACAGAATTAACTTATCTACAATTCCAAAGAGAATCACATGAGCTGTTTTATGGCATCAATAGATGGATTTAAGTCCAATCAAAGCAGAAAGAATGAAGTAATGGAAGAATTTCTGCTGTTCCACCCCCTTTTTATTGGTTTATATTGACTAGATGGAGATTTGTGGAAGATTAAAACTCATCACTGTGTTTTTTTTTACTCTTTTCAGGATCTGATGGCCAAAGTGCGAGCCATGCTCGCCACCTCCAAGACCTTCCATCCTCCCAACTCCTAAAGAAACATGGCTCTCCACCAGCCACGACAACCTTGGCCAATCGGCGAGTGGATTTTCTCCATTTCCCTGGAGGCGTATTTGGCTCGGATGTGTTTGGACTTCCCTGCGTTTGTCCTTGATTTATCATTTCATTCTGATTTTGAGTATCAGCAGATCGGGTTTTGGCTCCGAGACGTCTCCGACCGCAACGTAAGAGTGAAGTAAAAGCACTCGCTTTGAGTTGAAATACCCGGTTTCACAGAAGAAGGAAAATTGCTCATCAGCTGGGAGATCATGTCCGTTATTTAACATCATGTTTTGTAAAACTCTACTTTTCTCCGGCGTGATGACAGTCATTTTCTGCAGCATTACCTCAGGCTGCTGTATCGTCGCCTTCTATGAAGGGTTGTGTTGTTTTTGATCAGTTAATTTCTGTCTTTTCTCGTCTACTGTTCTCTGCTGCTGTTCCCTCCCCCTTCCACTGTTTTCTCTCTCCAGCATCGTAACCATCGACATGAGAAACTCTTTTAATTTTTTTTTTTTTTTAACTCCCGTCCCCTCAGCTCTAGTGCGTGGCCTTCTATTTCTGTTTCTCGTTTGTACTGTAATGAATTTAATGCAGAACTACTTTCTAATCAAGACTGTCAATAAAGTTTCATTATGATTTACATCTGCCCCCCCCCCTTTTTTTTTTATTTAACAAAAACAATATGACATTGAGGTTAATTAGTTTACTTTAGTTTATTGGTTTATATAACAGGACTGTGCACATTAACTTTCTATTGCATATTGTTGCCATATGGCAACAATTAGTTTATCTTCATTTTTCTAAAAAGCTCTAATATAAAATATGTTTTTACAGTTAGGTGTGAAACTGGGGCTTTTATTGTGAAGGACATACAATTTATGAGATCACATGACCAGGATATCCCTATTGCTGATGGACATTTATTCCGAATTTGGGAAAACTTTCATATATATAAACTTTAACTTGTATATGATATGCTAAAATCATTTTTTGCCATATAACTACAATATGAATATATATATATATATATATATATATACACACGCACACACAGACTAATGGAGTCACATAGCATCAAACTATCCTGAGAATATGTTTCTTAAATATGTCTTTTATTTAGGCCATTTTAAGTATAAAAACATTTAACCCACTTTTTACCATGTGTAAGTAATATTTATACAATAGAGGTTAATAAAATGTGCCACTTTTTGTCCATAGTCCCTGAACAGATGTTACAAAGTCAACCTAACAACAAATGTCACACAACTTATGAAACAGATAATAAACCATTCAGACGTTTTTATTATTATTATTTTATCTTTGTTTTTCACCTTGATGAACTTAACCACAACACTGGAGTCAAAATCTCAACAATCAACTCAGCCCAGACAGAAAAGCTGTTTTCTGGCCCCGGAGCCTCCGTTGAGTGCGTTTGGTTTTACAGTCGCAGCAGCGCTGCTGATAAACCCTGAAAACAGTTGATCTGCTGATATCCTCAGGGTGACTGCTGCTGCTGCTGCTGCTGCTGCTGCTGCTGCTGCTTCCGCTGCTGCTGCTGCTGCTGCTGCTGCTGCTGCTGGATGGCAACTTGAAATGTAGTGTGCAGTTTAACTAAGGTCCAGAAATTGTTAGAACCCTGAATGCAAGTTTTTTAACAAATGAGATGTTCAGAGCTATGTGACATCAGGTCAATTGGGCCAATAACATGTATATTTATGATGAATAGTGACTGTTTCTCATCATTTTGTTTGGGAATTATGTGATAAAATATAATTATTTAGGCCCTGTAAATCTTGAAACGTCTAAGGTTATCTCATCAGGTAAAATGGGCCATTTCGTCAGGTAAAATGGGCCTTCTCATCAGGTAAAATGGGCCATCTCATCAGGTAAAATGGGCCATTTCGTCAGGTAAAATGGGCCTTCTCATCAGGTAAAATGGGCCCTCTCATCAGGTAAAATGGGCCATCTCATCAGGTAAAATGGGCCATCTCATCAGGTAAAATGGGCCTTCTCATCAGGTAAAATGGGCCCTCTCATCAGGTAAAATGGGCCATCTCATCAGGTAAAATGGGCCCTCTCATCAGGTAAAATGGGCCATCTCATCAGGTAAAATGGGCCCTCTCATCAGGTAAAATGGGCCCTCTCATCAGGTAAAATGGGCCATCTCATCAGGTAAAATGGGCCATCTCATCAGGTAAAATGGGCCCTCTCATCAGGTAAAATGGGCCATCTCATCAGGTAAAATGGGCCATCTCATCAGGTAAAATGGGCCTTCTCATCACGTAAAATGGGCCCTCTCATCACGTAAAATGGGCCATCTCATCAGGTAAAATGGGCCATCTCATCAGGTAGGTAAAATGGGCCCTCTCATCAGGTAAAATGGGCCATCTCATCAGGTAAAATGGGCCATCTCATCAGGTAAAATGGGCCATCTCATCAGGTAGGTAAAATGGGCCCTCTCATCAGGTAAAATGGGCCATCTCATCAGGTAAAATGGGCCATCTCATCAGGTAAAATGGGCCATCTCATCAGGTAAAATGGGCCATCTCATCAGGTAAAATGGGCCATCTCATCACGTAAAATGGGCCATCTCATCAGGTAAAATGGGCCAGTCAAAATGAAATTCCAAACAGTTAATCAATCTTAAAACACAATTGCTTAAAAACACATAACTTTTTAGAATGCATTAAACAAACTCATATTGCTGCTATTAAAAACAAGAACATATTGTCCATGTTTTAGTTGAACCAAATGTCACACGTGTGTTTGTGGCCCATTTTAGCTTAGGGGGTTGAGGTAAATGGGGCCACCAAGATAAACATCACTGTATCATCATAATATATCAAACTAACAGCATTATTTCTGATGGATGCAATCAAGATAGTTTTCTATGCATGTGTTAGTTTATTTTTAATAGATTTATCATCCTTATAATAGTTTAGTTAAATTTATCATGCCATGCTACTTAGCATGCAGATTTCTGGTTTAGTCTAGGTTTGAAGTATTGTCTCACCACCATAGAAACCATAAACTAATCAAATCACCTGTTACCAGTCATTGGCTCTAATATCCAGACCCCCAAACCTTAAATGGCCCATTTTACCTGATATGTAAATTTTTAAGGCTATGCAGAGGCTTCAACTAATCAATAAAATGTCACGATAAACAACAAACCAGCAACCACTTAAGAGACTAAATCGGGGGAGCTGTAGTCGTCCATCCACTAATCTGAAGTCCACACACACAGACGCTGTCCTGATTTTGTAAAGACACGTTAGGCAGCACTGCAGCGTTGTGGGAGTAAAACAGAAATCAATCCATCCTTTCCTTCACAAGCTCTCCCCTGTTCAGCTACGTTAGTTCAGGGTTGGAGAATGGTGTCGGCTGTCGGAGGATTTATGACACGACGTGATTAATGACACCCGCCGGGCCGCCTAATGATAGGGACACACGTTTTAGCGATCATCGCTCCAGTTTGCCGTCGGACAAGCATGAGTGAAACAATGCCCCAAATCCTGTCACAAGGACATACAGTAATGTGCAAAATAACAGCAGTGTGTTTAAAAAATGCGAGCAAAGCCAAAACACAGCATTTTATATCCTAAATCTAAATCTGAAGAAAAAATCTTTAGGATTTAGCATTTGAGCCTCAAGATTCTTCTGCATTTCTTGGTTTTGCCTCAGAAACAGCATTTTTGACGCCACCCCACAAGTTTTCAATGGGATTAAGGTTTGGGGATTGGGTTGGCTGCTCTAGAACTTTAATTTTGTTGGTCTGGAACAAAGATGCTGCTGGTTTACTGGTGTGTTTGGGGTCATTGTCCTATTGGAACAAACATTTCAAGTGTATTTCCTCTTTTGCATAAGGCAAAATGACTGGTTGAAGTATTCCGATATAGGCAAACTGATCCATGATCCCTTGTCTTTATGTTGAAGAGGAAACAATTTGCCAAAGAACACATAAACTGGCCTAAAGAGAAATAGAGGAACATTTTGATGACTGACAAAAGTAGGATTCATCACATCATGATGAGGATGTTGCTCTTACTATGGTGTCAGGCCTTTTTTATCACATACAAGAGATCATGGATCAGTTTGCCTATATCAGAATACTTGAAGAGGTCATGTTGCCTTATGCTGAAGAGGAAATGCCCTTGAAATGTAGGTTTTAACAAGACAACGACCCCAAATACACCAGTAAACCAGCAGCATCTTGGTTCCAGACAAAGAAATGAAAGTTCTGGAGAAGTTCCAGTAGTTGGTCGACTCCATGCAACACAGATGTGAAGCAGTTCTCAGAAACCGTGGTTATAAATACTACGCTAAATATTACTTTAGTGATTCACAGGAATGTTAAATCCTGGAGATTTATCAGTTTATACAATAAAAAAAATGCATTTTCTTCATTTTCTGTAAAGCAATTAAAACAACTGTCATTTTTCTTTTGATTTAGGATATAAAATGCAAAATGTGTTCCCAGTGCATCTAAAAAAAATCACAAGGATTTTGCTGCTTTTATATTGAACACAACTGGGATATTTTGAATACTTTTACAGATGCATTAAATAGTCAGGATGTTTGTCATCAAACTCTGAGAAGCAGCTTTCACTCTTGATAAATAGAAGCAAAAATTGGACAGTGAACAGCTCCAACGGTTCCATAAAGACTGACACCTAAACTCCATTCTAATCATAAGAGCCCCATGTGGGCTCCTTGTTAGTGATGTATTAGACGCGTCTCCCAGTTCACTCTGTGTTCAATCTGATTTTAGTGCTGCTCTGTGTGTAGAGACTTAAACAGAGTGGGGAATGGGATCAGGCTAGTTTCTGGTGCAAAAACTGGCTCAACTCTGCACTGGTGAGTTCATCTGTTGGACACGACGACGTAAGCATCGAGGTGATTTGATGAGTCAAGTTGTGGTTGAGAATGTGTCAAAAGTGGTTGTTGGCGGCTGGTGAACAAACACTTCAATTACATTTAGACAAGAGTGAAGTGTTTTGCTGTAGCTGATCATGAAAATTGTACAAACAAGAAGCACTTTTGTTTGCTAAGCTTGTGGAGCATAGAAAAGATTTGTACACAGCGTTTATATTCATGTAAACACGGTCGCTCCATCACGAAGCAATAGAAATATTTTAAATAGTTATTTTGTTGGGTTTACAGCAATAACAGAAGGGAATAAGTGCAGCTATATGGAAAAGAACATTTGGAGACAAGATATTAAACCTGCTGTTGCTTAGACATGGTAAAAATTGTCCATGTCCATTGATAATTGTCCATATTTGGATGTTGTACCCATATGGCAACTAATATTTTATAGCAATGATGACAATGATGCTCACATGTCCATGAGCAAACAGGATATCCTGGTCATGTAACATCATAAATTGCATGTCCTTCACAATAAAAGTCCCCTTTCACACCTAATGCTTAAAAACATTGACTTTTTACCACCTTTTAGGGAAAAAAAGTGTTGCCAACACTATGTAATAGTAGAGATAAGATGGCATCTTTCTCAGTAAAAGGGTCTTGAAAAAGCAAAAGAATCAGACAATAGTCAGTTCTGTTTAATTAAAGTCATGGCTTTTTTATTGGATGCAAACACTTGCAATTAAACATTTCTATGGAGGTGAAATGGAATGGAAGGAAATCGGTACCTTAATGGGACAATTATATAACAGATTCTGTTATTATCTTATCTAAAAATCTAGAGAGCACCGTTTTGGTTTGCAAAACATGTTCTCTATCAAAGAATATAATAAACTCTGAAGTTCAGAACAAATCTAATTAAAGCTGTTCTACTGATGAACACACACTTTTCGCTCTTGTTCTGTCTTAACACACACACACACACACCCTACAGCCATGTTGGATAATACTGCAGGAGGGACGCGTGCATTGAGCTGCAGCACCTGTCGGCTGGCTGCCATGTATTTTAGTGCTTTGCCAGATTCACTAAGGCAGTGTTACTCTATCAGACAGACATAAATACATTTGTGACGGTAAACTGCAATCTCAAGCAATTTAAAGCTGTACATTCCACCGGTAATTTAAGACCTCTGCACTTTTCTCCCTGTGTTTCTCCACTTTAAAAGGAGCTGGAGCTGAACATCTTAAAAGGTCAAAATGAGATACAGCAATACTGTTGGAAGGCAACAACACTCTTACATTTGGCAGCACTTTTTTTCCTCCCCTTCGTACAAGGGGTCTTGAGGGCTTCTCTATCGATTTCAAACTGGGGCTGTTTGGTAACAGCAGAGCAGGAGCAGAGTCCGTCCAAATTAGGTCTCCAGACTTTTGAAAGAAGTCCAAGTCAACTTCAGGTGCTTTCACAAAACTAGTTTGATTATTTGGCCTGAACCAGGTAATACAATTTTTACTAATGAGCATAAAGACTCCAGCGATGTCCACTTTTATACCTGCAAAAGAACCAAAACTGGTTCGATTGACGCTAAATGGTTGACGTGCTATGTTCCAAAGACCCACAATGTAGCTATGAAATAATTAGCATCCCCATTATTTGGATTCAGCAGAGGAACCTCACTGAAGTGTGTTATTTGGTGCAGAGTCAAGGACCATGTCCTAGTCTACAGGAAAGCTGGTATTTTTGAGACCAAACCTTTATGGTGCCCTGGTTAACGCTGTCATGCTTCCAACAACTTTCAGTGAAGAGTGGTGCATGTCAAAACAGTAGGTGGCAATAGCAATCCTAACAGGAAGGACATTTTAGCCAACAAGGCTAGAGCGCTGCACGAGTCTGCCTTAAAACCCCAAAGAAGAAGAAATCCTTGAAACCAGACTTTTCGACAATGTTTCAGGACCCAGTAACTGCTGTTATGTGTGGATGAAAAACCCAAAACCCTGCAGAGAAATACACGGTTTCACAAATACCCGCATTGGTGTGGACTAGGCCCAAAACCACCTCTTTTTGGAGGTCTCATTCCACTTGAATGGAACTGATGCTTTCACACCAAAAAAATAAACCAAACTAAGCACCTTCGGTTTTCAATTGGACTGTTTGGTGCACACCAACTGCTGTTGGAGTGAAGGCATCCTGAGGTGTTTCAGGCAAGTCTAAAAAAAACAATCCTAGAATAAAAAATACAAAGAAAAAGCTCCTATAATGTGGTTAAAGATAAACCAAGTGATTTTCTATCCTTTTTTATGGAGCAAATGTGAGATCTCAGCTAAACCAACAGTGACATCAAATCATCCTACTTACAAGCAGTGTGTGTGTGTGTGTCCAAAGCCTCATATATTGCAGATGAATACATGCATATACTGAAGTTAGATGAGAATTTTTATATAAAACCAGCATAGAAAGCAGCAGCGTTGTCCCTGAAAACCTCCTGGAAAAAAAAGGAAACTATTAAGCTGCTCACTATTCATTGATTTCATGAACTGAGCTCGGATAAGAAACCTAATGAACAAATTAAGGCTCAGATAAGAACCTAAGTGGTGCCTTAAAGCCATATGATGCCGTTTTTTTTAAATACTTAAACCAACCTTTATCCTCCCCGTTTAATAGTTTAGAGGTAAGTTTTCTATAGAGTGCTTTAAAGGAATTTTATAAGCAGGTGTTTTCCATCCGCCGCCATAAAACACCTGCTCTCACATCAGAGTGCTGTGTGGCTTCCAACAACTTTGAAAGTTTCAGTGGAGAATGGTGCATAGTTGTCTGCTGTGTGTGATTTAATGGAGCTTGTCTCACAGTTCTTAATTAAGTGTTCTCTGAAGGCCCATAAGCTAAAAGCAGTGCTGGAAGAAGTTCCAATAAAGCAATGTAAAAAGATCCCATTATAAGTAAAAGTCCTGCATGAAGACTCTCACCTAAGTAAAAGTAATAATTTCATCCCTCACACTGATCTATTATTATGTATAAAATCACGAGATTATTAATAATAAAACATCAGCAGCATGTTCCTGTTATTCACTACTTTATATGCAGTTTAGTCCTGTGGTTCCAGCTTTTGGTTTTTGGTGAAATATGGAATCATTTGTACATTTATTGAAATGAAACCATGTGAGAAGTTTAGAGGGAGGAAAAAAATCACAATTTGGTGGTTTCATCTTCAACTATGTGTTGCAGTGTGGGACCCCTGTGTCTCCTATTGCTTGTTCCGGTTTAAAAGGGTGGATTATTTGTTTATAGCATCATAAAACCCTGAAAACTGACTCGTTTCATTGTCAGAATGTCGGTCAGACACAAGATTAAATAGATTAATAAACACCTGGTGGTGATAGGTATAGACCAGGGAGCCACAGGAAGGAGAAAGAAATCATTTTGAATATTAAAGACATGTTAAATAAACACAGAGAACTGCTAAATATAAATCAATGCATTTCTTAATTGTTAAAAAATATGACCCCTCAATGGTTTTATCCAAATGCTGTTTTCCAATGGGCCTAGTGGCTAATTAGCTAATAGCTAGTAGCTAGCTGCATGGAAGTAAATTGTATTTAAGTTCTGTACATGAGTCAGTGTACTCAGGGTTTAGGCTAAAAGGTTTCATGTCTTTTTGATACCAACGCCAGGCAGGTTATGTGATCGCTGGCATTTGTCAGCGAAATAACTCCAAAATGCTGGGAATAGCACCACGAGCAGATGATTTTCTCTACTGTGTGTGTGTGTGTTTCTTTTTCCCCCTTAAATTCATATGCAAGCAGGTGTGTGTTATTCCTGCGCAACCATTGGTGGGAAGGCTCTATACCCTGGCCTGTGATTGGCTGACATGAAGAACCACCTGATATATAAGAGATGGAAGCCATCAACAGGTATTCCTCATCATTTTCTTCGAGTTTCTTTTGGGTAAGTAATGGTGAACTACCAGATTGTTTTTTTTTTAGTTAGGGAGGTGATTGGTTGTCATTGGTTTTCTTAGTTTGGTTAATTTCTTACTTTCTAGACAGGATCATTTTGTTTTATGTTTTATAAACACTAAGCTCCACCATATTTGTTGTGGTCAATTTAGTGTTTTCTATGGAAATTCACACTTTTATTCACCACCATGAGCTGTAAAATGAATAGAAAATGTAATACATTAACCTTTTGATGCATTGTTCCATTAGAACACTGGAGTGATAGTTGCTGGAAATGGGCCTCTATACACCTATGTAGATATTGATGCACCAAAAACCAGACATTTGCAGCTAGAATAGTCATTTACCACATTAGCAATGTATAGAGTGGATTTATCATTAGTTTAAAGTTATCTTCATTGGAAAAAACAGTGCATTTCCTTCAAAAATAAGGGAATTTCCAAGTGACCCCAAACTTTTGATCGGTGGTGTAGATGCTTGTCATAGAAGGTAAGATAAGTGTTACAGGTACATAATTTATACTGTAAGGTATAAATTATGTACCGATAATAAGGAGGAAGAAAAGTCAACAGCAGAAAAAAGCAAGAGACGTAGTTTAAAGTTATTTTAGCGTCATCAGTGAACTTTCAGTTTCTCTGCAAAAAGAAAATGGAAACATCAGTGAAAACTGGGGAGAAAACTGAGGAAGGAACTGAGGAAGAATACGTGATACAACTGAACAGTTTGTGTTAAATATTAAACATATTCACTGAAAACGTGTCGTCCATTTCATACCAAACAGCAGCAGATCTGCATGAAGTCCCAGCTGCTACTACTATGAAAATAACTCCACAGGTCACTGATGAATCCCCATGATGTCACTGGTGTGTATTTCAGATTTTTTGCAAAAATAGGGAAATTTCCAAGTGACCCCAAACTTTTAAACGATAATGTTGATGTTCAATTATTCGTTTCTGTAAATAAATCATTTTCTTTATATTCAAACTCTAATTTATTGCTGTTTTTTTGTGCAGATAAGAAATCTTTGCGCCATTATTGCATTAATTTATCAGTCAAACTGTATCTGGAGTGTAATCCGTACAGCGTGGGGACGGTAGGCGGACAAACAGACAGGATGCATTATGTTCCTCCTCGCCAGGCAAATCGCAAGAATAACAGAAGAAAAAGTTGAAAACATGAATTATTTGACACGGCGGCGTAAATCCCCGCCGGCGGCGGAAATGATGAAGAGCCCCTCGCGTCGGAGTTGACATGGCGCTACACGGACGAGTGAGATTAAACGCGTTCCTCCGCGTAATTAAACACCCGCAACAGATAGTCAAAGCCGCTTTGTAAATGAATCCTTCTTTTGGCAAATGAGCGCGCAATTTGTTAGATGAGGTACCTACATAATAAGTTCACAAGCTCATAAATAAAATAAACCACTTTTTTTTCTCTTCTCTTTTCCTATCAGCAGATATTGTACGACACGCGGCTCAAAAAAAATTCCAGTTGGCAATTCATCTGACCGGCCCGGTGTGTATGAAAAGACGCTTTCTATTTTATTATTTAATTTTTTTAACTTTATCTGGCCGTACAGCTGCTGCTCTGCCTTTGATAAGGCGGCGACTGATGCCTTATGATTTTCTACGGGTAATTGTGCGCTAGCGCCAAGGATTAGATAAGAGTCTAGTGAGGGAGATTCATATGAAGGGTGAGCGCAACATCCCTTTATTACAAAAGCAGATACTCTTCTACTTCTCTCCTATAAAGTTTGTGTAACAATCAGCAGTTTTCGGCCCATGTTCCAGATGTCAAGAGGAGGCGAGAAAAAGGTCGCCCGGCGTATCGTTAGCTTATCCGTTTTCCTCGTTTGACATGTTTAGCATCATCGTCGGGCGGATGACACGCCGCTGATTATTCCGTTGTAGCTGTCACTACAAATCAGGGGTAATGGCCTGGAAGGTTAACACACGCTTGTAGAGTTAATTGCCATATGCTGGTGAAAAAAGGTTGTAGAGAATAAAATAAAAAGGAGTCGATCGCAGCAACGCACAAACAAGGTCAACCTGACCCGCTCTTCCCCATTAGGAGGTTTTAGTGCCATTTCTAGCTCTTTTTAGCACTTAGCATTAACCCTGGACTCTTAGGAATCATTTTCTATTGAGTGACATTTTTGCTGTTGGAGGTTTATATTTTTTTTTTTCAATTGAATAAAATAAAAGGATTCTTTTTCCTTTCAATCTGTTCCAAACAAACTGTGGTTCAGCCTGTTAGGGACTGATTGAGTCCTTGTGACTGATGAAACTCAAACTTTTTAATGGTTTTATCTTTTTTTTTTTTTTGTTTCAGCATATTATTGAACTTCACTCCCACCGTGAAAGTTATGATTCACTCAACTAAGTTATTAAATTGACCGTTTACCAGCCTGTTTCTAGGACACGCCACTCATTCTTATTCATAAAAACACACAAAGATGGAAATACTTTCAATTTAAAAGTGGCAGGGGGATTTTTTCTTATGGCTTCCATTGTCTAAGGTCAGACAATATTTATAGAGAATATAAATTCACATACATTTTTTATATTTTGGAGTCTAAGAAACTTTTTTCCATCCTGTTAAGGACTCATTCTGTTCTTATGATGATGAATAACTTTTTAATAGTTTAATATTTTCAGATTTTTCTTTCCTTTTTAACTCTTAATAATTCAAACTGATAAATTAACCTTAAATGGCCAATTTTCAATGATGTACTTTGCTGGACTGTGTCTTTCATTGTCCACAGTTAAACATACCTACTAACATAATGCAAATGTTGTATTATTTGATCAATTTTAAACTTTCCATTCCATTTTTTTGTCCTTAAATCCACCCTAAATACACAGGATTAATATAATCAACATTTTTCTTTGGGAAATCCCAAATATACACATAATGAAGATTTGATCCAGATCAAAACCAAAACTGATTTCCGTGATCTAATCCAATTTTAGGATCCTTTTCATTTTTTTTTTCTTTTGAACAACCCATTGTCAAGATTTAATCCAATCCAATAGCCAGAATCCAATTTTATTACTTCCAAACAACTAGGCCCAGGAGTAATAAGCAGCTCGCTATGAGATCACATTAAAAACATCCCATCCCCAACTGTTTTGGAGTCGGTGTTGAAACATAATGAACTAGACTTAATTCATATTTTTTTCATTCTCTAATAAATTAAAAAGACAATAATGAACTGTACTTCCGAAAGCCTCTAGATCATAGATATTATAAAGATTATAAGTCTCATACAGTCTGTTTTAGACTCACTACTGTAAATACCATATACTTTATTGTCATGACACGTTACGGCAATAACACAATCAAAAAGACAAATAAGTCACGTGAATGGCTAACCTGTCTCGGCTGCTCGTTCCACAAAGGCCCCAGCCAAGCACTAAATCAAAATTGTATATGTAATCAAATCAAACTCATCACATCTGCGCTGATTGATTCTCGGCTAAATTGCTGCCTGGCATTTGCAATTTCATTAACTCGCGCTGGCAGAGAGAGCGATTGTGTTCGCGGAGCGAGAACCGACGGCAGAACGGGAGAGTACGCCCGGAGAAGTGACTCGGCAAAGTAGTTTAGGAGAAACACGGGGGCAGCGAGGGGTGATTTGTTTGTTTTACGGGACCTGAACGCGTCGTAATTCAGCCGCAGACGTATGAGGAGAAGGCGGCGGGAGATTTCCTGTGAGTTCCTGTTGCGAAACGCGGCACACGTTTATGGAAAACTCCATATTCCACGGGTTTATTGGTGACACGGGATGATTCAAACCTCGGGAAAGCCATGGATGTATTATAGAACTGGACTGAAAAATGGCCGCCATTCATTTCAATGGAAGTTGCTCACCTGGAGCATATGCATGGATGTATTATAGACCTGGATACCAGTGGCCACTCATGGTACTGCAACAAAAAAATCTTACCATTAGGTTGTACACACTAGGAATTTTGCATATTTGCATATAATTGATAATTGATATGATGATTTCCATATGAAAAGATGTGATTTGATTTCTGGACACATTATAGATGTTAAAAAAATAATTAATAAAAACACTGTGAAAACTGAGAACTACTGAATTGTGGCGTTTCCCCAGCTTTGTATTTTAAAACCTGGATAGGGTACCGTCTCCCAGTGGCCAATTGTGGTACTGCAACAAAAAATCCCATGTGACTTAAACATTTTTTCCCATAGACTACAGTAGTTAAAAGAGAAGCCTATAAAACTATTGACAGAACACAAAAATAGCCAAAAAATCAGCATCGTTGCTGAGAGACGGTACCGAATCCAGTTCTATAATACATCCATGCACACAGGATGCAGTACCACAATTGGCCACTGGGAAAAGTCAGCGTCCTTGCTGAGAGACGGTACTCTATCCAGGTTTTATAATACATCCATGGGGAGAGCACTGAGTCTATTGATTTAATTAAAGTGACGCAGCCATGATGGGATTCGACATGATGCTGCTTTTCAAAGAAAAATTGCCGTGTACTTAGCGTACGCGTGGTTTGCGGCTACAGCATATTTTCAAGGGGAGTCGATGTGCCTTTTTGATAGATGTGGTCTGACCGGGCAAACCGGAGCAGCTACTGCATATGGAGCGAGGACTCGGGACACCTTGGCCACAGACCCAGACGGAGACACTGTGGTCTAATTAAGACATGTGGCAAGAAGAAAGAGAGGAGACTGGCGGCGGTCCCAGTGGTACACGATGGAAATAAGCCTGGGGCCTTTATTGTGTTATCCTGACTTCTTTTTCCTTTTTTATGCTGCCCTGGCAGAGCTGCTCTGTTTTTGTTTTTGTTTTTTCTTTTAAATGAAGTTGTCAAATAAAATCAATCGATCAAAATAGGAGTCTAGAATGAGACACATGTAGGAATTTCTATTCATCTCCTAAACCCTCTGTTGCCAGATCCTGTGCTCTGCTTTCAGATTGCTCTCTGCCTTGTTGCCACCGGGTCTTAATTAGAGCACTATGTCTTTGTCTGGGACAAAGGTGCCCTCAGTCTTCACTATAGTTGCTGGCTGCTAGTCTGTCTGCTTCATGGCCTCCGTCGGCCTCGGTTAATGTGATTACCTGTAACTCTCTCTGCATTCAGCACGGCTGAACCTGTGATAGGTTGAGCTTAAAGGTCTGTTTGTTTTAATATGCATTAATTAATTAATTAAGATAATTAATGCATGGACAAGAGTTACTAATGCATGTACATGAGATCATTACTGTGTGGCCACAAGATAATTAACGTGAGGCCATGAGATAATTAATACGTGTACATGAGATAATTGATGCATGGACATGAGATACTAGAGATAATTAATGTGTGGCTACGAGATAATTAATGTGTGTTCATGAGATAATTAATGCATGGCCATGAGATACTAGAGACATTAATGCATGGCTAAGAGATAATTAATGTGTGTTCGTGAGATAATTGATGCATGGCCATGAGATACTAGAGATAATTAATGCATGGCTACGAGATAATTAATGCATGTTTATAAGATAATTAATGCATGTCCATAAGATAATTAATGCATGTCCATGAGATAATTAATGCATGTTCATAAGATAATTAATGCATGTCCATGAGATAATTAATGCATGTTCATGAGATAATTAATGCATGTTCATGAGATAATTAATGCATGTTCATGAGATAATTAATGCATGTTCATGAGATGCTAGAGACATTAATGCATGGCTAAGAGATAATTAATGCGTGGCGACGAGATAATTAATGCGTGTTCATGAGATAATTGATGTGTGGCTATGAGATAATTAATGCATGTTCATAAGATAATTAATGCATGTCCATGAGATGCTAGAGACATTAATGCATGGCTAAGAGATAATTAATACGTGTTCATGAGATAATTGATGCATGGACATGAGATACTAGAGATAATTAATGTGTGGCTATAAGATACTAGAGATATTAATGCATGGCCATGAAATACTAGAGATAATTAATGTGTGGCTACGAGATAATTAACGCATGGACATGAGATAATTAATCCATGGCCATGAGATACTAGAGATATTAATGCATGGCCATGAGATAATTAATGTGTGTTCATGAGATATTAATGCATGGCCATGAAATACTAGAGATAATTAATGCGTGGCTACGAGATAATTAACGCATGGACATGAGATAATTAATCCATGGCCATGAGATACTAGAGATATTAATGCATGGACATGAGATAATTAAAGTGTGACCACAAGATTCTAGAGATACTAATACGTGACCATGAGTATATGCTAATGCATATCTCATGGATACTAGTTAGTATCTTGTGGCCATGAGATACGAATGCATGGTCACTTGATACTAATGATATTAATGCATTGACATAAACTGCATAATACATTTCAAAAGAAAAATGAGTTAATAATAATATAAATATATTATGTTATGTTAAATCTCCATCTGAAAAGTCTATGTAGTGGATTATAAAGTACAGTATAGAACAAGTACCTTAAATTGTGCTTGGTTAAGTTTTACTACTGAATATCTCTCTACCAGTGTCATGGTGTTTTTTTTATTAGTGTTTTTTGTGGGAAAAGTACAGACACCTGGACAGGAAAGTAGGAAAGTGTATCTGACTTCTTCTTAGACTTCAATTAAATCAGAAAAAAAGGTCAAACATTGGCCTAACGAAATTAATCCTGCTCACTGTCAATAAAATGTAGGCAAAACCCAGAAGAAGTGTTGTTCCTGCTCATCGACTCTGACCTCTGTCTCACCTTTTCTGAAACTAGGACCTCTGCCAAACCCATTGAAATGTAAATCTGGCCCTGAAAACAAAATGCTGTTGACCGACGAGGTCGTTTTGAAAATTCAGTTCACTGAAAGTCACATTTTTCATTACTCTCTACTGTCGTCGGGATTCATCAGTGACCTGTGGAGTTATTTTCATAGTAGTAGCAGCTGGGACTTTATGCAGATCTGCTGCTGTTTGGTATGAAATGGACGACACGTTTTCTGTGAATATGTTTAATATTTAACACAAACTGTTCAGTTGTATCACGTATTCTTCCTCAGGAAATTCATTTTTTTTCTCCCCAGTTTTCACTGATGTTTCCATTTTCATTTTTCAGACAGACTGAAAGTTCACTGTTGACGCTAAAATAACAAAATGGAACCGACGTCTTTATCATTTATCTACTGTTGACTCTTGTTCTGTCTTTTTGGCATCACAAAGCAATTTGAATTGCACTAACCTGTATGAAAGGTAATACTTGAATAATTGATTGATTTTCTCTGTTATGCATCAGGCAAATAAATGAGATAAATAAAGAAAATAAAGGAAAAAAGATGTTTTTATCATTTACAGTATAAATTATGTACCTGTACTACTCACCTTCCATCACAAAAGTTCATAAATTTCTTTATTTTTGAAGAAAAAGCAGTGTTTTATTCAATGAAGATAACTTTAAACTAATCATTAATCCACTCTATACATTACTAATGTGGTAAATGACTATTCTAGCTGCAAATGTCTGGTTTTTGATGCATCAATATCTACATAGGTGTATAGAGGCCCATTTCCAGCAACTATCACTCCAGTGTTCTAATGGATCAATGTGTTTGATCATTGCATCAGAAGGTTAATGGATGATTAGAAAACCCTTGATGCTAACATGTTAGCACAGCTGGAAACAGTTTAGCTGCTTAGAGAAGATAGAAAACTGAGCTTCCTTTGATGAAAGCAACGTTTTAATGGAAAAACAATATTATTTCAAATAGAAATCATTATTTCTAACCTTGTCAATGTCTTGGCTGTATCCACTAAATTGTCTGGGTGACGCCAAACCTATGAACAGTAGTGTAGTATAATAAATGATATTGAATATGAATATAATGAGAAATGTTTTTAAGACTATTTGCTGCATATATGGGTCATTATGGTCTGTTTTTGGGGGACTGGGATGGAAATGAAGGTGGAGGTGGAGGTGGACTGGATGTTATGCTGGGATGTGTTTATGGACGTTTACTTGTAGTCTGTGAATTCTACATGGGACAACAACAGTATAATGGTTGTTTTCCATATTGAACATGGACTAATGTAGGTTTTATGGTCAAAATCAGGCGATGCAACTGTATCTCAACTTTGCTTTATTCCATGGTTTCCCCTCTTCTTCTTTTCCCTCACTACTGTAATAAAACCAGTTAATCATAATTTGATTTTGCGACATAACGACTGGTTTTTGGTCCAGTTCCAGTTTACATCCTGACAGACAAGAGAGTTGGATGATAACAGTTGTCATCACTGACAATAGCTGCTGATGCTACAGGACAAGTGGAGCCAAGATTTAGACGAGTTACAGTAATTACCCTGAACAATTAATAACGTCAGAGAGGACAGTCCTCACAATCCTTTATTTAAAGGTAAGACAAGTTTTATTGGATATTCTTGGTGCACACACTCTACATTGGTTTTGTTTTTTGTCTTCCCCCAAATGGAAGAGCATAAAAAAGAGCTGCCAGGAGCTTATTTATTTATGATCCAGGGACTAAATATACATGAAATAACAACAGGTGTGTTTACGCTTTGTCACTCTACTGATGTGTGAAATACACGATTCTGCACAAACGTCAGTGTCTTTGAGGAAATGATTCATCACAAATGTTTAAAATATTTCAATACAATGTGGTGAATTGAAGGATTTGCACATTGACACCATGATGCTGCAAATTAAAAGTTTATTTCACAAGATTCTTGCTGAAATACAGAAAATGATTCATGCCGTTAGCCTCATAGCATAAAAACACATTTTTTTGATATTTTAACAGAGCATTCAACCAGATGTGGGTTCAAATATGCAAAAAGACCTGTCATCAATTGTCTAACAAATAAAAATTGCCTTAGGCAGAATTGTGCCTTGACTTTAAGGCGTTTTTTGCCTTAAATAAATGTCATACCTCGAGGCAAAAAGGTCATTTTAAGTTGAAATACACAGTTCATATTCTCTTTGATTGACTGAAACTGAAGAAATAAACTGAAGCTTCTATTGAAACTGCAAAAGTAAAGTAAAGTAGGATGATGCAGCAGTGGAAGGGGAGTAAAATTATTCAAATATGACTTAGGCAATTATGCTATGAGGCTAATGATATTTTTATTTGTTTTAATTCAAAAAACCTCACAATAAATGTTCCAGAATTAGCCAAAACGAAGGTTTTTATCCATAAATCCCGGCCAGATGTGCAGCTGGCAGCCTCAAATCAATGCATCATATTTTTTTTATGCAATAAAGCTTTGCAGAAACAGAAATAACCGACAAGTGCAACATATAGGGCTCAGACTGAAGATGGGCCCTTTTTTCTTTTTTCTCTTTTAAGTCCCAAAGCAAAAAAGCTAAAGTCTAGCAGTAGCGTCTGGCTGTGGAAACAGAACGCTCTCCACATCCATCATAACAATACACCATTTACTCCTGAGCCCTTCTCTTTCAATAGCTCCCAGAGAGGTGCAGTCCTGGCAGCAGTCATGTGTGGTGAATGTGTCATATTGAATGATGCACTGAAGCCCGGCGGCACAACTTCTGATATTGACTCAAACAAAGACTTTTTTGTCAAACCCGGAGCATCGGCAGGTAGACCAGACATCAGAAGAAGAATAAATCCAGGCAGGCAACAAGTAGCAAGACAAAATCATTAAATTACTCAGGCAGGAATAGTTTGTTCTGTTTTTTTGTTTCGTGCATGATCTTTCTCCGTCTCCTCGGCCCAAAACACAAAAAATAAGAAGAGCTAGAAATAGAGGGAAGGTGGGCCAATCTAAACCGAGAGAAAATGGCGGCTAGAGGAATTAGGCTCGACACCAAAACCCAGCATTGAGTGACAAATCTCATTGGCGACACAGATGCCAAAGTGGAGCGCGACGTGTTCTGCAAGAACAAACATCCTGCGTGAAACAGATGCCAAAATGGCACCGACTCGCCTGATGTGCTGTGACATGCTGTCGGCTGCACTTAAAGCTCCCATGTTTTACACTTTTCCTGGATTTTATTTGAAGAAATGTTTGTGGTTTTAAAGTTTTCTCTCTTGGAAAAACAGGTGGTTTGGCTGATTGACTATGAATTATATGCAGTGAAAGAAGTCATTTTAGATTTAAAAAGTTTGGGGTCACAAATTTCCTTATATTTGAAAGAAAAGCACTGTTTTTTTCAGTGAAGGTAACTTTAAACTAATTAGAAATCCACTCTATACATCACTAATGTGGTAAATGACTATTCTAGCTGCAAATGTCAGTTTTTTGGTGCATCAATATCTACATAGGTGTATAGAGGCCCATTTCCAGCAACTATCAGTCCAGTGTTCTAATGGATCAATGTGTGATTATTGATCAGAAGGTTAATGGATGATTAGAAAATCCTTGATGCTAACATGTTAGCACAGCTGAAAACAGTTTAGCTGCTTAGAAAAGATTCAATTTCCAACTCATGGTTGGAAAAAGTGTATATAACAAATTCTCACGTTTGATTGGACCACAACAACTAGGGCGGAGCTTAGTATTTATACAATATTCTATTATTTATCATTTCAATCAAAAAGGCCTTGACAGAGGATGACTGAACATACACAGAACGTTGTGATGTAACATTAAAGAATAAAGTGACTTTAGGACAATTTCTGAACATTCTAGTGTGACTTTAAACCTGGTTTATACTGTCCTTTCATTCCATAGTGAAACTATAAACTTACATTACCTTAAATTAAACTAATTTCCAGTGAAGTTATGACAAATGTTCAATGGACTGAAGATCCTGGAACTTCCTTTCATTCTTTATATTTGGATCCTATTAAAATTATTGATATGCACAGCACTTTATATTAAATGAATATTAAATTATAACTTGTGACTAAATTACTATAAAACATCACTCACCAGTAGAAATTGATTCAAGAGCTTTTTCTGCACCATAGATTCTTGCTTTTTGAAGGAGCTGCATCATGAAAGCTGGTTAAATCGCCCAAGTTAAAGCATTTTATCCAAAAGAAAAAACTTTTTTTAATTTAGGCAGAAAAAAGAAGAATGTCCATTGTCCTATAGCGCGTAAAGAGTTTCATCCTTTTAACTTAAGGTGATTTTTACATTGATTTAGGCCTAAAAAATGACATAGGCCATTATTTTTATAGGGTACAGATTTAATTTTTTAAATAATAACAAAACTGATTGGTTGAACTTTTGTAAAACTCCTTGAAATCTGATTTAATTATTTATATTTTTACATATATTTGGCGTACACCATTAGATAAACCTGCAAAATCTTTAAATTAAGGGGCACTTTTGAACCATAATCATATAACAATCTGCACAATATACTATTGTACTTTTACTGCAGTTTTTAATCCAAGAGTTTTACTCGTAATGGAGTATTTTTCGACCTCAGTATTTCTACTTTTACTTGACAAAAAGCTCTGAATACTTCATGCACCACTGAAGATATTACAGAGAATTCCATCTCCATTCACTGCTGAAAGGAGCTGCCATAGAAGTCAAAGAGAATACTACTGCAGTGTTTACTGTGCAGAATATTTGGTGTTAGTAGGGAGAAGATGAAGGAGCTTCTTGTTGAAAACTCTAAATAAATATATATATTTATATCTAGTAGCCTCATCTTCGGAAGCTGAGGGTAGCAGAGTAAAGGGGCTTTTGAAGTTGCCTGGTTTCTTATTTTCTTGCTGTTACTTCCTTGAATTACTGTATGGATTTTGTGGTGAAATATCATAATCATTTTCTTTGAAAGTCGGCGCAAGTATTGGCAATAAGATTACCGTCCAATGGACTGGCGTTCTTACCTTTCCTTTTGAACTAAGCTTTGATTTGGCTCTAATGGTATCAGAGGTTTTCCAGCCACAGCAGATATTTCAGACTCTTTTGTTAAACTCCTGGAAGCCTGAACTAATACCACCCGCCGTTTGTTATGGAGAGAATCGACAGAGCCTTTGGACAAATGCGTGCGATCAAAACTGCACAGTCTCTCAGGTAGATAAGACATGATGATGCAGGACAACATGATAAATCTGCTTCTACGATGCCCTTCCAGTCTACGAATGTGATAAATGTGAATGTCCTCCTTCAAGTGAACAAAACATAATAAAACGCCTTTTAGGGTGCCCTTCTACTGGATAAATTGTGATAAGGTGAACTCTCACCATGCATCATGACTTTCTGGCTGTTTGGTGAGACATTAAACCGTTTAAAAGCAGTGGTGCAGATATCTGACAAAAAAGAACATTTGAGATATCCAAAATTCTATCCTTCCTATGCACGATTGTCATTTCACAACTGGAATCTTCAAAGGACAAATGACGCTACTTTTGTTATTCATGTGTTTGTCATTACAGATATCTACAATTTACCTCCAGATATCCGTATGTACATGTCTGTAACTGAATTACGTGAAACCTTGAATGGAAGATGCAACTCAAAATGTAATTTCGACTCGTCAGATAGACGTTGTTGATATTTGAAAATGTTAATTCTGCATAAAAATGGACAAATTTAGTCTTTAAATGTTAAAATGGCTGCCATACCCCACTGAATGCAGCTGAATGCTCTTTTTTTATTATTTTCATCCCTGCCCCTTAAACAGCCTGATTCTGCTGCTGCTTCAGGCCATTTACTGGAAACACACACACACACACACACTTTACTAATGCACAGTACATTTTATGACCTGAGGCTCTTGGTCACTGTGGAGTTGCTGCTGTTGGAACAATACATTCACAAACAACATATACAATTTGAATAAACATAGACTGCAGTTCATTTCTATCAATATATTTTAACCTTGAAGTGTAGGATGGTATCAGGTAAATTGGACCATTTTCCAGTACATCGCTTGGACAGTAACACAATACACAATATGGCTTTTCTATGTATATTTATGATTAATAATCCTCTATTGCATGAACTATTATTTAGACATGGTAAGAAATGTTTACCTAAAATAGCCTAAATAATAGATTTTTTTAAATAAATATAAAAAAAAGTTTCATACTAAGTAAGTCAATGGGACTCCATTAGGTTTTATGCACTAGAAATTGTTGCCATATGTAAAAATCTATTTTAGGATATTAGAAAAAAAAATAAATTCAAGTTAAATTTGTTATTTTGTGAAAATGTTTTCTGACTAAATGTCAACCTTTGGTTGTGAGACAATGATGCTCACATGTCAAATGTCCATGAGCAACAGGGATATCCTGGTCATGTGACCTCATAAATTGTGTGTCCTTCCAAAATAAAAGCCTCCTTTTCACACCGAACACAGCTTTTTAGAAAAATGAAGATACAGTAATTGTTGCCATATGGCAACACTATGCGATAGCGGATGATTTTGTGTTGAATTTATCGTCCTTATAGTAGTTTAGTTAGATTTGTCATGCCAGGCTACTTATCATGCACATTTGTGGTTCAGTCTAGATTTGAAATATTGTCAAAACCATAGAAACCATAAACTAATCACCTGTTACTTGTCAAGCACAGTCATATCAACACTTTGTAGTCATTGGCTCTAATTTCCAGACCTTAAATGACCCAGTTTACCTTCTATTACCTCTTTTCTTGTCCTTACTCAGGTTACCTAATTTATATGCTCTCTCCAATAAGTCCTTCTTTGGAGCAGTCACGTAGCTTAATGTAGAAGGCAACAACCGAAAGACAGAAGAATTTAGTTGTTGAGTTGAGAACCTTCTTGGCCGTACCATCCAGGTGCATTCCTGTCTCCCCTACAGGTTTAAACTAAGAGGCTGTTTACAGCTTCCAGGACATCTGTCCTCAACTGCTTTTCTCTTTGCTTACACTCATGCCAAGGCTTGGCATCTTTACCTGGCCTCCAATCCTAAACGCCTCGGCTCTCTTCCCACTCCTCCATGCGTTGCCAATTTACCACTAAGAGATCCCAGCTAACATACCGACGTCTGCAAAGGCGTCGACACAGCTGCCTGCAGAAATGTCTGACTTCTATGTTAATATGCTGTAGTGTTAAAGTCAATGGTGAAAATATAGCGGATATTGTGTCTGTGTTAAAACTCTATTGCATAATGTTAAGATCTTTATTCAAGTGTAAAGTTGGTGTGATAAGACCCTAAAAAGCTGTGATACAGTTGGGCATGAAAGGCGGCTTTTATTTTGAAGGACGTACATATTTATGAGGTCACATGACCAGGATATCCCTATTGCTCATGGACATTTGACACGTGAGCATCATTGTCTCACAACTATCTTATGCAGAATTTTGGAAAATTTTAACTAATTGAAAAATTAAATTCACTATCTGAAGGTAAACTTTAATTATTTTTTTTTACATTTAATTCAATTGATGTTATAAAATGTTAAAGCCATATGGCAACAATATGCAAATATGGTAAATTCCTAGTTTATACAACCTAATGGAGTCCCAATGAATTATATAGCATGAAACTATCCTGTTACTATGTTTACAACCTTTTCTTACATATTTTATTTAAATATATCTTATTATTTAGGCCATTTTAAGTAAAAATAACCTTCAAAACATTTTTACCATGTATTTCATGCAATAGTGGGTAGGGTACAAAACTTTGTATGTTAAATAGAAAATATAGGCGTATATATTTGATAATTGTACCTTCAATAGAGGGATAAATATGATTATATGACTTTTTTGATGTGTTTTAGGCATCTATGTATTCATATTTCAAAAATATTCTGGCCTAATCCAGATATTTTAGCCTCTTCATGCTGTTGTATCAAATCCTCATGTATAAGACTCACTGAAAACTCTCATACACGGAGACGCTGTCATAAAATGAACTAAAAATAGTCACATGCACACTCTGTTGCTCATGCGGACCCTTGTAAACATATTCATGTGAGCACATGATGCGTCTTTTTCTTGCCTTGCTGTTTCTTCGGTATCTATTTTACAGCCAACCAGAAAATGGCTGAGTGCTTTCAAGTACATGCATCAATAGTTTCACTTAGTGGAGCAGCACAGCAGGAGTCTGATGCTTTTAAAACCTCTTTCCAAGTGCACTCAGTACACATGATTGTAAAACTTGAACAGCTATTAGTTTTAGATCAAAATTTAGTTTAAATGGCTCTTGTTCTGAATTTTCTTTCATAACCGTTTTTCTCTTAACCCTCTCCATTGATTGAAATATCGCTTAGACATGGTAAAAAAAATGTTTATATTACTTAAAATGGCCTAAATAATAGATATATTTAAAGAAATATAAGAAAAAGTTGTAAACATAGATAGTTTCATGCTATGTAAGTCAATGGGACTCCATTAGGTTGTTACACTAGGAATTTTCCATATTTGCATATTGTTGCCATATGGCAAAAAAATCTATTTTAGCATATTAGATTAAATGTTATATAAAAAAGTAAGAATTTGGTAGAAGAATTTTCCAAAATTCAGAATAAAAAGAAATCCATGAGCAAAAGGGACTGAAAAACAGGATATCCTGGTCATGTGACCTCATAAGTTTGTCTTCAAAATAAAAGCCCCCTTTTCCCACACTGAACTGTAAAAACATTGCTTTCTTTGAAGGAAAATACAAATCATTATTTCAAACCTCGTCAATGTCTTGACTATATTTTGACTATATTTTCTATTCTCTTTACAACAGTCGTGTACACGGATAGAAACACGGCTGCTGGCTTTTTTTTCCCGCATCCCTCACTCTGTTGGTTTGTGTGTTTTGGCCTTTTTATATTTCAAAGGAAGATGGTTCATCCTTTGCTGAAGTGTTTTTTTTCCTTTTAACTGAGAGCGGTCCCAGCAAGATGTCTTCCACTGTTGTTCTCTGTCTATTTTATCCCTGACATGGTGCACATGAGCTGGCCAATCAGTCTATAGGAGAAACACAAGGGGAACATGATGAGTGACAGAACAATAGCAGCAAGGACAACAACAACAACAGCAACAGCAGTTGCTATTCCTGTTTTTATTTATTTATTTATTTTGCCCATTTCTGGTGTTTGTTGCGGTCTCTTGGCCTCCACTCAAACACAACCAGCCCTGCATCTTCTGACCCACTCGGTGTAGGACGGCCATTGTTCCCCATCAAAACAAACTCCTTCATATCCATCCTCTCTCTGGAACATGGCCAGAGTTCTCCAAACAATAACCGCCACGCTGGAAATGCACATAGCTCCGTTATAATTGGAGTAGACCTCTAATGAATGACTGTGGGCCACCAAGCCAGAACCCTGGGAGTTTGCATTGTCTTTGGATGGCAGCGTTTTGGCATTCCTAGTAAATGGTTGCTTGGAGACGATTTGCATTCACACTAAAGGCAACATGCAATGATCCGATCACCGGCCACTGTGTTCAATCTTAACTTCCTTTCCAGGAACACATATATATTATATTTCTTGTCTATTCCTCTTCCCCCCGCAGGGAATAGATGTGGTTAAGGACAGCTTGCTGAGGTAATGCAGTCTTTTGGATAATGAGCTTCCAGTCAGCGGAACAGCCCAGTCACATCTAATATCTCCTACTAAAAGGTGAGTGGTTGCTTCTCTCTGCAAGAGGTGCTATTCAGCTCAAACTTGTTGGGAGTAGTGGGTGGAGAATGCCTGTTAACCCTTTATTGCATAGTGTTATATGGCAACAATTACTTTATCTTCATTTTTCTAAAAAGCTGTGATATAAAATATGTTTTTTTTTTACAGCTAGGTGCAGAAAGGTGGCTTTTATTTTGGAAGGAAACACGTTATGTGGTCACATATCAGGATATCAGGATTTCTCATCGACATTTGACATTTGAGCATCTTAGTCTTACAACTGAAGGTTTGTTTACCAAATTTAACTCACTATCTTATTTTTCCTTTACATTTATTTCAATTCTGATGTTATAAGTTTCAAATATCCTAAAAAAAAAGATTTGTAGCCATATGTGAACAATATGCATACAGTGCATACAACCTAATGATTTGCATAGCATGAAACTATCCTGAGATTATGTTCACAACTTTTTTACCATGTCTAAGTAATATTTCAGGCATTAGAGGGTTATGGTATAAACTTAAATTGTAAGTATATTTTAATGTACTTTGTATGATGTTAAATTGAAACCATAGTAGTATATTTCTTATGATTGTATATAAGTATTATCACACAAAAACACAAAGGTGTTGGAAGTTGAATAATGCTTCATTTTTCTCAATAATTTATGGGTCAGTGACAAAACTGGTGTGATATGCAGATATGGAAGATTCCTAGTACAGTCCCATTGACTTATATAGCATGAATCTATGTTTGAGTTTTCCAGTGGGTGTTTGAATGGATTTTTGGATTATAAAAAAACTTTAGCTGCTTTTTATTCTATGGCACAATGACAAAAAATATGGCAGACATTGGTGACATTAACATCAACACCTTAAACTCCCCAGAAATGTAAAAGTCATGTTGCTGTGACATAGTTTGTTTAAGCCTAATGTTAAAGCTTTTTACTTTTAGCAATTGCATTTACACTCAGAATCATGCAGGTGTTATTCATTTGTAAAGATTACTTTGCTTGAACAATACATACAAGTGAACTTTTGTTTGCCATGGAGCTTATTTCTTGCAATATCACAAAATTCAATGGAAAAAAAACATCAGCTTTTTGTTGACAGAACCAGGCTGATGTTAACTTCTGGGCTGACCTACAAAAATAAATCATCCCTGCACCACTTTATAAAGAATATATGGCGATACATCTTCAGCTGTGGGCATTGTGGGTTATGCTGTAGCTGTTGACAAGTTATTACAAGCCTTTTAATGTCCAAAGGTGGATATAACTTTGGTTGTTTGGTCATTGGTTTATGTTACGACATGTTAAATAAACAGAATTTATGGTATTTGTCGAAAGAAAGACTCTCACTGTCCCTGCAAGAAAGTAGTCTTGTCTTTTCTACAGTCAGGGTAAGTGTTTCTAGCTCAGACAAGCTTGCAATCAGATCCAAGTCCAATCAGACCATAGACTCACAAGTCATTAAATGCTTGGCTCAACTGGAGACTTGAGACAATCTCACAGCTTTTGAAGAACAAAAAAAATACCTTTCAGAGCCAATCCAAACTCTTCATGGCAGACCTGTACCTCTGAAGAATAAATGGCAATACATCTACAGCAGATATGCAGCTGGGGGCATTGTGGGTAATACTGTAGCTGTTGACAAGTCATTACAAGCCTCTAAAGACCAAAGGTGGATATAACTTTGGTTGTTTGGTCAATGTTTTATGTTACACCATGTTAAATGAACAGAAATGAAGGTATTTGTTGGAGTAAAGACTCCTGTTGTCCCTTTTCTTCCAGCTCAGACTTGCTGGAGGTTCAGTCCAATCAGACCATAGACTCACAAGTCATTAAATGATCGGCTCAACTGAGCAAATTTTCAGCAAATGTTGGGATTGTTATGATGAACAAATATTGGTAATGATCTAGAAGAAATCCTAGTTTCTGGATCGCATTGAATTTGCTGATTTCTTTGGTAACATTGGACCTTTTGGGGCCACCTCGTGGTAATATCTTGCACTTGCATAGTTTAAGACAACAATGTTGGGCAGGAGTCACAATATCCTTGTTGGAGGTCTGGGCTCTAGTTTTTGATGTAATGTAATGTTTTTCGCCAATGTCCAAGCATCTTAAATGGTAAATGGACCTTAAAACAGGTGCTTGTTTGCTTGGTGGAGGTCTCTCAGAGTGCTTTTCTAGTTTTTGAAGTAATGTAAGGTCTGTTAGCCAATGCACAAGCATCTTGCATTTAGAAATCTGCAGAAGATCAGTAGGTAAGGTTCTCCGATCATCACTTTTTTTGTTGGCTACCAAACTGAAACACCTTTATTTCTCTTCCTTGTAACAGAATCGCATCCTTTCTATGTCCAAGCTTTTTTTTTCCTACCTCCTGCTATCTCTGATATTACATGCTGACCTCTCCACATTTCAGCAAATTGTGAGGTCACGACCTGCCTAAGCCTCATTGTGATTGGCAGCCATGATGGCCCTGCTGTGCTTCATCTTAATGGTAGTAGCATGCATTTGATCTGGCTTTTGACCAACAGGCCCTGAGTATGTGTCTATTATAGCATAACCTCTACCACCTACGTAGCAGCAAAGCAATAACGGGGCTGTGACATTGAGCCCTTCAGTGTTTTCTACAGAGTATTCTTAGTTTTTTTTTTTTTCTTTTTCAATCTGATGACAGCTGTATTGACCTTTCCCCCTGGGGTACTCTCTTTATTTTATTTTTGGTAAATATCCCATTTGTCCACTGTTAAAATATTGTGGTTGTAAACCTCTTGATAAATCCTCGGCGAGTGGAGACCAGGTCGAATCAGCATCCCACAGCTAGAGGAGTCTTTCTGTGACCAGCTGTGGTCTGAGGCGAACAGGACCACTGAGAGTTTAACAGCCGTGTCGGTGTGTAATTAGAGAGCCAGACCAAAGGAAACAGCTCATGTTCCTTGTCAAACATGCTGAAGGCCATAAGCTCAGTGAGCAGAATGTCTGGGGGTCACCGGGTCAGACTGGGATGATGAAGTTTCCCGTATGTGTTTCCTGAGTTCGGCTGAGGTAAGCGTCTGTAGAATGTGTTGTTATTCACTGGCTGAAATTATGTCTGCATAAACCGAGCAGACGATCAATGAGACAAAATCATCACGGCCACTCCGGTTCAACCTTTGGCCACTTCAGGCTGAAATATCACAATTATTGATTAGACGGATTAAAGTGAAATTTGTATGAGCGTTCATGGAAGCCAAGGGGCCAACATTACCTACTTTTACAGGTCCCTTGACTTTTCCTGCAGCATCCAAGATTGCAATTATCCTGACAAAACACCTTTAATAAAGATTTAAATTAAATTAGGTACAGATATTCTTCCCCTTCCTGTAATGACTCTGGTGAATTTCTACAATACTTTGGTTTGCAGTGTTGGGCAAGTTACTTCAAAACTGTAGTTATTTATTACTTGTTACTGTCATTTTAAAGTAATTTGTTACATTACAATATTACTGTATTTAAAATGTAAGGCATTACACTACTATTGCATTACTTTTAAGTTACTCTCACCAAAGTAACTGGAAATATGGATTCTTTGATCTAACTATAACTATACATTTTTTTCCTGTAATGCCATACATTACTATATTACAGCAAAAATCCATGCATTACTGTACTTTACGTTACTCCCAACACTGTTGGTTTATGACCAAATACTCACCTGTTGGACAGGACAGTATGATGCGGTCAGAGAGGAAGGAAAGTGCTAAACGATCAATGGTGTAGATGGTTTAGTAGCTGTGGAATAGAACGTTAAAGTCTGTGTGAGCTGATAGGGAGCGAGTGGAGGCTGAATAACACCGGAGTGATGCGCTCACAGCAGGAGGTGTGGGTGAGAACGGGAGCAGCATACTTTTATACTGCAGCAGGTTTATGCATTTTTCAAAAGGCTCCCACCAGGAGGACGTTACGATACTCCAGGCAGGATGAAACAAAGGTGTGGATGAGGCGTTCAGCAGGTGTTTGGGAAACCAGAGGTCAGATCTTTCCCAGATTTCTGAGATGGAAACATTTTAAAAATTAAAAGAAAACAAGTTTGTAGACCTCACTGGAGGGTGCACCATCCACGGTGTGAAGCATTTCTCAATGGTGGCCTTGTTGTATGGATATATGTAATATTAACACAATATATAAGGGTCATTGACAAATAATGTCGCGAAAAATCATGTCTTCCCATTGACTTAACATGTAATCGCGTCACGCTGTCGTGCAAATTTTTGTCCGGTGTGAACCTTAAGGTTTATACCATAAACTTCTATTGCAGGAAATATTACTTAGATAAGGTAAAACAAATGTTCTGAGCAATATGCAATAGAGGATTAATATACCTCAGTACTCACACAAAGGTCTACATTTTTCGTCCTGTCTTTTCTTTCGACTATGAGCTTTTCCGTTTATGTTTACATGTACAGTAACTTCTGCTGAGTTAAGTTTAGACATCAGGGTCGTAAATAATACAAGTGTCTATATCGATTGTGATGGTATTTGTATCCACTGGGCCAGTATCCATGCTCCTAGGTACTCTTCACTGTTATATGAGCATCAAACAACTGTTTGCCACTAAACCGGCCTCACAAACTGTTTTACCAGTGTCTTTTTATGCAGGAGAAATGTTAATATTTCAGATTCAGCTGCATTCAGTTTGGATCACGTGCAGAGTTCATGCAGAGTTCATCAAGTTTGGTCAATGGCAAAGAAACATGTTCCATCAGACGATTATGATGCACATATTTTTGCTAAAAAAGTAACCATGCACACACACCTTTTCTTTTTCAATAGCACTCCCCTCAATGTAGCTCCATGGTCCACAGGACAATTCTTGTGTGTAATGACCCGCTGTTCTGTTACTGTTGGCTGATCCCTCGCTACCATCCCTGGGGTGTTTTATTTTGCCAGCCTGATCAAGCCAGTGCAGTCGGTTGAATCTACCAGACAAACCCAGACAAAGAATCATAAACTTTAATCTGGGATAACTGTTGGTTCCCTTCCAAATCTATGTAGATTGTCTTTTAGGATAATCGGTGTCGGGTGGATGTTTCAAAAATTATTCTGCCCCTAGAACCTGATGTTTCTAATTGGAGTTGAACTCACAAGGGACATTTAGTCTGCCAAAAAAACCCTTTAATTATTTAATTCCCACCTGATAAATTACTTTAATGACATTCTTTATTGGATTTACTGCATATACTCTCTAAACAGTTATGATGGATGGCTCATAGCTGTTTTACTTTATTTTGGGTCCTTGATTGACAGGTGAGCATTTCACAATGTAATTGCTGTGCAGCCGTGAAGCACACTGCACCTGAGACTCATGAACTATATGTTTTATATAGGGTGATATCAGGTAAATGGGGCCACTTTTTGTTAAATCACTTGGAACAGTAACACAACACCAAATATGCCTTTTCCATGTATATTTATGAATAATAATGACTGTTTCTGATCAGTTTGTGTTGGATTTATGTAATCGAATATAATTATTTAGGCCCTGTTCCACTTTTTTCTGCATTAGTGGTTTCGGGTAAAATCATCTCATCAGGTAAAATGGGCCAGTGAAATGACAAAAGGAAATTCCCATTCAAATTAATTCATCATCAGTTTTATTGTTAAAACACAATTGATTACAACCACATAACTTTTAAAATGCACTAAATAAACTCATATTGCTGCTATTAAAACAAGAACAGATCAGTTATGTTTTGTACACACACATGCTAACACACCCATGTATACAAGCTAAGCTAACGCTACACAAAAGCTAGCACCCAGTCATATGGAACAAGCTAAGTTACAAGTTACACAAACACAGCAAAAGTTGTGACTACTTTGAATTGAACTAGTTTCACATGACAATCAACATACTGTCCATGTTTTAGTTGAACCAAATGTCACACATGTGTGTTTGTGGCCCATTTTAGCTGAAACCATGTGGCCCATTTTATCTTAGCGGGTTAAGGTAAATGGGGCCATCAAGATAAACATAACTTTTACAAAAATATGCTAATATATCAAACTAACAGCATTATTTCTGATGGATGCCATCAAGACAGTATGCATAGTTTTTCATACACATTTTTCTTAATAGGTTTATCATCATACCAGGCTACTTACCAGGCACATTTCTGGTTCAGTCTGGATTCATAGTATTGTCTCACCCACCATAGAAACCATAAACTAATCAAATCACCTGTTACTAGTGAAGTTATATCAACAGTTTAAATCCTTTGTAGTCATTGGCTCCAATTTCCAGAAGGGCTGGGACCCCCAAACCTTAATTGGCCCATTTTAGCCGATGGCCCATTTTACCCGATATCAGAAAGATCACCTCATATTACTGCAAGGCAGATGTAGAGGGAAGTTTGATGAAGCTGTTTTCAGCATGAAGAAATAACAAGGAGTGAATGTGCTGCTGTGAATAGAGAGAAAAGGGCACTTCTCTACTGGGAGGGAAGAGACAAGAGACTGAAAAACAGCACATTGTTGGTGTTTAGACTTCACCGTAGCCTGGAGGTTTGGGAATGCGTGCCAGCACCAGAAGTATGAACTTGGCACCTAAGCAGCCAGTGGAGAGTTGGGGGGGGGTTGTATTAGAAACACATGGGAGGGCGTAAGAGGCTGACATGCTGCAGTGTTCTTGAGGAATGGAAGAGGCTGATAGGAGTTCAAGAAGTCAGCGAGGAGAGGGTTTTCAGCACAAATGGGAGATTACTCAATGAGGCAGTATCCCTCCTGAGTAAGGATGTTATTTAATCTGTGGCACAGAGTGCAAGCGCACAGTAATGGATCAGATTGTAGCTGAAATATGGGACTGACGTTACACTACAGTGTCTAGAATCATACTGAGAGGATATTAAGGCTTTTGGAGATTAAATGTGAGATGTATATACACAGCTCTGGAAAAGAAAATTAAGAGACCACTGTATTTGTTTCTAAAATCAGCATCTGTACATGTATTCCAGCCATTCCTGTTGAATTCCAACACATGAACACCTCATTCTGCTTAAAGAGGAACCAGGAGTGGAATAAAGTCACCAAAGAACAAAGGTAAAGACTAAAAATAAGGGTTATTGGACCAAAATTGATTTCTTAACTCTTCTTAAGTGTACATATTAATATTATGTTGTTTTAAAATGAATTAGATCTTGTTTCTTTGCATCGTTTGACGTCTGAAAACATTGGATATTTTTCATTATTTTGACCATTTGTCATTTTCTGCAAATAAATGCTCTAATTGATAATATTTTTATTTGGACTTTGGTGGAAATGTCAGTAGTTTATAGACTCAAACAAAAATGTTCCTTTTGCCCAAACACATACCTATAAGTAGTAAATTTGTAGATTTGTATTATTAACAAATCCAATAAATGGACAAAAAAATCCAGATCTCAAAGTCCCCTTATCCCATATATCTATAAATCTTTCATATGTGTCACAAATTAAAAAAATTCCAATTAAAACAGCTTAGAAAAAAAAATCACCAACCTTTTCTTATCCAGAAATCTTCCACTGAGAACAGTCTGCCATATACAAGCTGAATGCACAACTGCACAGGGCAAGTCTTTTTTTTCTTCTTTTTTTTAATAAAGAAACTTGCTGGGAGACATGAAGCCAATCAATGACTCTGACCCAGTACAGGAGGCCCTCTCCTCAATGATTGATCATGTCAAACCAATCAACTTCTCTCTGGCCTTGAGGACTCATGGATAGATCACGCCAGGGATTTGATTGGCACAGGTGCTGCTAGCAACCATGCAATCAATCTTATGCTGCTAAAGTATGATGTGATGATATATATTTTCATGTATTACATGATGGCAGCTCCAAAACAGCGACTGGTGTTGAGTGTTTGCTATTTTGTCTATAGAGGTCAAGGAATGATTATAATTGAAGGGCTAGATACAACAATGAAGAGAAGGTCTGATATACTCACAAATGAATTATTGTCACTTTTATCTATGCAGGGAGAGATAGTTGGAAGCAAGCTCTCTGCGTCAGTGACATCCTGATTACAAAAACATATAACATAGCATTATGCATAAAAATAACTTATTGCCCCAGAAACCAATTACAGATATGAATGAGATCACAGTCGTTAACTTAAAGGACATATGAACATTCATATTGGATCGTATCATATTGAATTAAAACCTACAGGAGGCATTTAAAATGATTAAATGCAACCAAGCCCCCCTTTAGCAACTTCTACAGGCTGTTCTATTTATATGTGGCATAATAATAAAAAGCATTTTTTACCAGCAAACTCATGAGATAATGAGGCCATTTATTGATGCTTTAAATATAGAATATAAGCTGCTATGTTATGTAGAAGAAGCAGAATGGTAAACTGCATCAAGATGCTTTAGTGTTAAAGTGATCATCAGGCATAAAAATGACAAATACACGTCACTGAAATAAATGATAGTAAATAAATTAAATATAGATAATGTTCATATTTTAAAACCGTTTTATTTGATTTGATTATAAGACCAGTCTATAGACACCCTCTATTGCATCGTGTTGCCATATGTCAGCAATTACTTTATCTAAAAAGTTGTTATATAAAATGTAATGTCAATGTTTTTATAGTTAGGCATGAAAGTGGGCTTTTATTTTGAAGGACATACAATTTTTGAGGTCACAAGCAAAGGTTGTCTTTTATTCAAAATTTGGGAAATTTTGACCAAATAAAAAAATTACTTGAATTTATTTTCATTTTGTTTTCTAATAAAATATACAACCTAAAGGAGTTCCATTGACTTACATAGCATGAAACTATCTTGAGACTAGGTTTACAGCATTTTCTTACATATTTTTTGATAATTCAAAACATTTCTTACCATGTCTATGTAATATTTTAAGCAGAAGTGGGTTAAAGGAATAATTTCTCATTAAAACAAATGAGGTCATACTCATGGTAAGATGCAAGTTTACTTTGAGCATTAGTTTCGTTTGTTGTTTTAAATGCGTTCCCATGAGCTTACAATGGCCTTGGTGAAGAGTCTTAAGACTCCGAGATGTCTTTGAACACACCATCCTGATTGCAGTGCAGCTGGAGTGGAGGGCCACTGATTGAGGCAGCTGGAGATGCTGTGAACCTGCTGAGGAGGACACATGTTTTTCCACCAATGACTCTTGTGTTTGGCCGTGACATGAAACCCTAAGAGATGGTCCTGCGCGTTGCTACGTCATCTTTGTAGCTGGCAGTTTTGGCAGTCGTCCTCTGCTGGTGGCAGGGCACCAGATGATGTGCTTGGGCTGGCTGGATGTGATCCGGATGCTGCCAATGGAGAAGTGGACCACAGGGACCAGGACCAGTGCCGAGAGGACAGCCAGGCCAGGAAGGACACGATGGACGTGAGGTGGGGCTTGTTGGACCACAGGTTAGCTTCCACTCACACTCACACAGCAATCTAAGCTAATCACCTACTTAAACAATCAAACTTTATCTTAGGAATATGTTAGAGGCTGTTAGTGGAGCCCAGACTGAGGTTGATGGGAATGTTAGTGTCTGGTCCAAAAAAGTATTTGTAAATTATGATGATGGCACCAGATGAAAAGTCAGTGACTTGATATTATCCCTTTGGTAAATGTAGAGATGAGATATGCTTAGATAAGCTGGAATCCATCATCTCTGGATCAGTAAAATCTGTTAAAAAATGCATTACGATCAATCTGATGGTTGCTACTCGTGGACTTTTTGGTAAATTACTTTGGATAACAATAACACAATACCAAATATACCTTTTACATGTATATTTATAATTAATAATGGCAGTTCCTGATCATTTTATGTTGGAATTGATAAAATATAATCATTTAGCCCCCTACTGTGCCATTTTTAAATGCATTAAATAAACTCATATTGCTGCTATTAAAACAAGAACAGATCATTTATATACACGCCAACACACCTATGGATACAAGCTAAGCTAACGCTACACATAGCTAGCACCCAGTCATATGTAACAAGCTAAGTTACACAAACACAGTAAAAGTAGTGACTACTTTGAGTAGAACTAATTTCACATGACAATCAACATACTGTCCATGTTTTAGTTGAACCAAATGTCATACACATGTGTTTGTGGCCCATTTTAGCTGAAACCATGTGGCCCATTTTATCTTAAGGGGTTAAGGTAAATGGAGCCACCAAGACAAATATCACTTTTCCAAAAACATATGTTAAACTATAAACTAATCATCATAAACTAATCACCTGTTACTAGTCAACCACAGTTATATCAACAGTTTGAAATCTTTTGTGGCTCTAATTTCCAGAGGGACTAGGACGTCTAAACCTCAAATGGCTGATTTTACCTGATATCACCTTAGATATATCAGTTTTCACCAATATGGAATCACAATCTGCCAAGCTCATCCATCCTTTGCTAAAACCCATCCAAACAAAGAGCACGGTGTTTGGTACAGAAACAGAAAGTGCTTTACCAGAATCCATGGAACAGGATGCGTTATGTTGCCTGGCTTGAGGGAACTACCCCAAATTTGGCTTTTGTAATGGCTGCTGGCAGGCAACAGGGTATAATCATTTTCAATTCTAAACGGAAATGCAATCAAAAGATAATGAAAGTGTCACAATTCGTTGTATGAATCATTCTGCATTGGTTAACGAGCTGAAAATAGGGGGTGGGGGAATGTTGTTTCCCTAATTTAACTTGACTTACAAGCATGTTTTATGGGAACAGGGAGTGATTTACTCTAAGAACCATGTCTCAATTAAAGCGTTCTAAGTCTCTTAAATAGTTTTCATATTGTTGAATGCAAAGCCTCAGGCAAAGATGAATATCTTTAGTGTTAATGCACAGAGAGAAGTGCATCTTTGCACAGTTTAGCCCTTGGTCTGTCCTTGCAGATGCATGAGACCAATGAATATCCTTTACTACAATAGCTGTTGTCTGCTCTGTAGAAACAGGCAGACGTCTGGCGGCTTCAAGAACATCCCACATGAAGGGAGGGAGGGAGGTAGAAGAGCCGTCAAATCCTCTCCTCTGATCTCATTGATGTCTGAGCTTAACGCTAATTGAGGAGGTTCTCACTTGACAGAGCATGAGTCCCTCCTATATTACTCAGTTAAGCAGCTCTCCTTGAGCTGGAAAGAAAAAAAAAAAAGATGTCCTTTACTCCCCGGTGTCCCGCAGTCAACTTTTAAAGGATCAATAGTAATTTGGGGCTGAATAACCTCAATGGTTTCTAATGGATCACTCACATGGACTCCTGGGGATCAAAGGGTCGAATAATTTTAGAAAATGAATAGATGGATGAGTGTTCTATGTTCACTACTATCAGAGTGAAACATACTCTAGGATATTTAGCTAGAGCGCTACTGGGGCTGGCTTCCAGTTACAGATGAATGACTCCTCTAATAACTGGTTTGTGTAACGGCAGAGCCATTCTCATGTGGGACTGTGGGAGTTTACGCTGATATTTGTTGATTTGGACGTGCTGCCTGTTGACATTCATGGGGTATGGAAGCTTGATGCTGGTTTGTAGCTGTTCGGGGTTTTCTAATGCTCCGGGTTTACTTTTATGGAGTTATACTTGGCTGAATACAGAAAGACAGGTGTTTTATTCCATGTTCCAAACCCCTGAGAGTGTAGATGGGCTCATTTATAGTGAAATGTATGTGAAGGTTCTGTTAATAACTGTATAAACATTGGTCTGGACCCTGAAATGGACAGAGGGCAATTCTGACAAATTCCTGAAGGCCGGTGGCCTCTTGGACTGTTACGTAACCTTAATAGACACAGTTATTGAAAGAAAAAGTCTATAATTTATGATGAAAATGTCAATCTACATATCAGTTTTTTAATTGTGTTGACAAGTAAAACCAGACTTGTGATAAATCTCTTCCTCGGTTATTTTTTCTGTATGTTTAGCCACAGATTCTGTTCTATTAGGTGATAGTGCTGGGATTACCTGAGGGTCTGTGAACGCATCTTTGAGTATGATGCTAACCACAGTAGCCTGTGTTAGTATGAGGAATATAGTAGCTACAATGAAAATGCTGCTGCAGGATAGTGCTGTGATATGCAAGTCTCTGGGATTTTAGCTCCTAATAATAATGATGATTTGAATATCTATCAAAAGAAATCCACAAAAATGATTCACACCATTGTGCCTTGCACAAGCTTTGTCCGAAAGCTGAGGTTGAGGCAAACATTAAGATACAAGGCTTAGACACAGCATGCATTTAAAAAATCTGACCAAAACCTTACAAATCCTAACAAGGATTGTTAATATTTGCACGTTCAAACCTTTTCTTAATGTTTCACCACTTCATTACTTTTAATCAAGTGTTTCTCTCCACATATTTTACATTTAAATTTAGTTTTTGTGTGTTTAATATGTTTCAAAGTTGCAAAAAAGGAAATATTCAGACATTTCTGACATGCTTTTACCTCTAGATTGATGCTGGATCAAATTGACGTGATCAGTATGAACCATTTTCATTTTTTACAGGCAAACTGAAGATGTTTTATCCTGGGGAAAAACAATACTTTTCCTAGATCTTCCAACAATTTGACCCATAACATAACAGGAGGGTTAAGACACATTATGATTGAGCTTTAGAGAGATGGGGACATGCAGCAAAGAACCACTCTGCTTCTATATGTCAATCACTGTATCCCTACACCACCATCTAAAAATCCATCGAAAAAATTACACAATAAAAGGATAGACACCATTGTGCTATGTGCGAGATAAATCCAAAAGCTGAGGTCAGATGTATGAGTTTTCTAGATAGATTATAGACATATATTGTGAGGAATTACACACAATGTTCTGTTTAGTGTGTTTGTCTTCTGCCAAATCATCCACCTATTTTTCTGTGGTAATGTGTGATTTGGGCTGTGACTCAGAGGTAGAGCAGTCATCCACCAGTCGAAGGATCAGCGCTTCCATTTCCTCTGGGCTCCACGTCGATGTTTCCTCGGCCGAGATACTTAACCCTGATTTGCCTCCGACGCTGCGCCACGCGGTGTATGAATGGTTGGCTTCCCGATGTGAAGGCGACACCTTTTATTCCATCAGTGTGTGAATGGGTGAATAAGCACTTGTAGTGTAAAGAGCTTTGGAGTGGTCCAGAAAAGGAGCTGTACAAATGCAGACGATTTACCATTGGAGACACAAGCATCAGAGAATAATGGAACACAACAGCAGAGACCTTAGAAGGTGAATTATCCAGCCTGAATATGGAGTTTGAAGGTGTGGAAAGAATGTGATCAAGATATGATTAGTGAGGAGATGCAGGTAGATGCTGAACAGGATATTGTGAACAAGACTTGGATTTCATGCAAAAAACTGCTCCGTCTGTTGTTTATGTCCTACAACAATACAGACTATTGATACTGATTGATTCATGTTTTTCCATGCATGTAATACCATTTACATGCATGTACATGCTATTTTCCCATAATCATAACATTAATATTGACGTCCTTCTTGTATATTAGGGTTTGATTCATATTAAAAAGGCAATATTCTCAATTGTAGCTTAACCACCACCAGTGATAATGATGTTCAGGATGAAATAAAACAAAAAAACACAGATTTTAACCTCCCTCATAAGTACATAATAGACTGAGCTTCATTTGCATAACTTCTTTCCCTTAAAGGATTTTCAGTTGTTGCGTTCAACGTACACAAATACAGTTGATCACAGGGACTAGATTAGTAGAAAGGGTTTGGATCCAGCGACAGGGGACGGGATAAAGGACGACGTATTCCTCCTGCAGACTGGGAGCAGCTGATCCTCCCGAGAGGAAAGTACAGATTGCAATCAGGAACCTGCTTTTATTTCCACAAACAGTCCCAGTAATGGAGGAACACGTGAACTCCAACACGACATGACACATGCTACAAATCAAGGAGCTTGTACAGTGGAATAGACTGCAACTCATCTCAGGATTAAGGGCTTAAAGGATCAAAAGTTGCATGTGCACATGTGAGATAGCATGTTCTCTGGATGTGTCTGGGACTTAATATACGAAGAGAGGATTTATTGAGCATCTATAGAACAATGTGGACTCTTCTTTTCTTCAGTTGCATGCAACTCTGGTCCATTTCATCCATGACCAGTGGAGGTAGAACAATCATATCTATTATTCAACAACAGAAAAACATGTGCTAAGTTATTTTCCAGCCTTATTAGACGGATAAATTTGAGTTGTGATGTTACTTTGGATTTTTATCAGACAGTAATGATGCTATAAAACAGCAAAATGTTTGCACAGGCAATTGTTTTACTACTTGCCATAATCTTTTTTTTTTTCCCCCAGTTGTTTGTGAAAGTCCTTGTTTTCAGCAGGGACCCATTTTAATTTGAAATCCTTCTATGAATGACGGATTATTTGCTGCAAAGTTTAATTTTATTTTTATTCTTGAGGATATTTACTTTACAAAATTCAAAGTGAGCTTTGAAAATTCAATTTGGTGGCGACTGTTGCTTCAGGCCATAAATTCTTTTGTTTGTTTTTTTGTCATTTTGTGAATTCAGAGGTTCGTGATATGGAAGGTAATAGTTTTTACTTGCAGGATCCCATGAGAATGCAAGAAAAGCTTTTCAGATTTAAAATCACCCACAAACATCCATTAACGTCATGTAAGCTTCTACAATTCATCGTCTTTACTGTTTCTCTTGTATTATCATCGTAAATTTTCATGATTTTCTATTTTTTTAAGCTTCAGCAAAACACCAAACAACTACTACAAATACTTTTTGTCTCAATTAGATATTTAACAGCTCTCATTAGATAAAAAATGTATAAATAAATTGCCAAAAAGAAATATGACAGTGAGACGATTACACATTATAGTGATGATGAAATAATCAAGGATTTATCAACATTTTTAGATATTCTGATTAATGATCGACTCTTTTGGAGAAAACAAGTTGGAAGAGATTTTGTACATACGTTTATTTTTTTCAAACATATTATATCACATTTAATATACTGTAATATTGAATAGGAAATATGTTATCTGTGAAAATATTCCTGCTGCAGAAACTACATTTTTAATAAAAACGACTATTTCTTTCCCCAAATCTGTACGTTTTTCTTTAAAGCTGTCTGTATAAGAATAGAATAGTCTTTTATTGTCATTTAACACAACATGTACAACAAAATGAAACATTCATAACTTGATGATAAATTAATTAAATAAAAATAAATACAACAAACTAAGTGAAATAAAATAAATAAAACCCACAGTCATTGCACAATCTGACCATCCCTGTATATATGCAATATATATATATATATATATATATATATATATATATGGCCTTATGAATATGATGCTGAATGTTGGATTTTTTTTTAGCGTTTTACATCAACCTTTTCACCAAGGTACAAATCCATCATATTCAAACAACATCCCCTTTTTAACAGGTGTCTAATTCTCAATGTGTCTTTAGAACATTCCATTTTTAATATCCTGCAGGATGATGAACTTTTGTCAAGTCAACTGAAGTATATAAATTACGCAGTAATATAGAAGATTGGGAACATTCTGAGGTAACATCGGTGACATTTAGAGCAGCCAGAGTCTGTAAATGCTGCTGCTGCTCTGATGGATCGCTCATAAACTCCAGATGGATCCATCAGCCCGCGATCGTAAAGAGGGAACTTATATTTCCAGACAGAACAGGGATGTTCAGCTGAAAAATCTGCCGTGCTGGTGTTACTGAGTCAGTCACTTATGGATATCTCTGATTGCATACATTACATTAATATTTTATCATTGATATTAATGAACAAAACCTCTGGAGTGACCAACCCAGTTGCATAAAAACCCCAAAATCAAGTTTAACAGACACTTATATATCTATTTAATCATTGAAGTCACTAGAATAATCCCCCAAAACAGAAATTAGGTATATGGGATGTATAAGTTTTTGTTTATGGGCAGATTTGTGCAAGCGGCAGCTATAATAGTGATTATACAAGTAAAAAATGGATGCATAACATGATTGTCAATGACTCAAGTGATATAATTATATGCATGAAATCTTGGGCTTAAATGGGTTAAGGATTTAAAACTGTATACAAGTGTTTAACATGGCAGCCTCTGGATGTTTGGCTGTAAATCTTCTAGCTTCCATATTTAATGTTCTTTCACCAGAATACCACTGAAATGATGGCGCTAATGATATAGTGAATATGAAACCAGCCAGGCAGTAGACTGTTTGAAGTTGTTGCTTCACCCATAAATATTTCACTGAATAGCTGACTGCATGATGTACTCATGAATTATGATGCGTTGTGTATTGGTGGAACACTCGCATGCTCGCATCCTACTTATCATATTGAATACCGTTGGGAAGGTAATTATTGTTCCAGGTATTAGTCAGGGCCTCAGGGAAACTGAGTCAGCTTGAAATGTTGAGAGATGACGCTGAAAAAGTCAACACGATAAGTAGAAGTAGCAGTAGAAGAACTTTTTTTCCCCCTAAACTTTATTGAACAAAACAATAATTACAAATTCAATTAAGAATCTGTGTGAATTGTGTTCTTACATAAACCTGAGCAAGGAAAAAGGAAACAATAAACACAATTATAACTAAATAAATGGATATAAATTATGCATATGCTATTTTACCATAATCATGATAATATTGAGTAGTGACCTCATAAATTGTTTGTCCTTCAAAATAAAAGACCCCCTTTTTATGCCTAACTGTAAAAACATAGATTTTTCAGAGCTTTTCATAAATTTAAAGATAAAGGCGGTGTTGCCCTATAGCAACACTATGAAAAAGAGGTTTAATAAAGCAGCTAAGTTAACAATGCTAACAGTTGCTAACCAGCGTAAGTGTAATCCTTTTACCTTTTCCCTTTGAAAAACTGTTGAAAAACAGTCTTAGCTTAGTTTCATACTATGCAAGTCAATGGAATTTTCCATATTTGCTTATTTTTGCCATATGGCATCAAATCTATTTTTGCCTATTAAAACAACTTTGAGTTGAATTAAAATTACATTTTTTTATTTGGTGCAAATTTTCAGTGATCACATGTCAAATGGCAATGAGCACACAGGATATCCTGGTCATGTGATCTCATAAATTGTACGTCCTTCAAAATAAAAGCCCCCTTTTCACATCTAACTGTAAAAACTTTGATTTTATATCACAGCTTTTTGGGAAAAAAATGAAGATAAAGTAATCACTGTCATATACCATATATATAGAGAGAGATAATACTGTGTTAGCTTCATGGGTTTGTTTGAAATTGCCACATATGGTGTAGGAGAGCACACACAGGGGATATCATGACATTGATTGACCTCTGCAGACTTGCAGGCCCTTGGTTTTTAACTCAATTACCTCAAATGAAAGCTGCAGGCGGGTTCAGTGTAAGTGTGCATGTGCTCATATGCAATGCAAAGCAGGAGGAAGCTAAATAAAAGACCAAGAATTATTTAAAAAAAAAGTGCATAATCAGATTATTTGAATTAATTTAAACTGTATTAACGCATGAGAGCATATGTTACACCGCTGAGAGATAGAAACACTTGCAGGAAACATACAGATGATGAATAAATAGTCTGTTTTTGCTTGGTTGTGTGGGTTTTGGACTTGATTACACATGCTCTTTGATGCCTCCTGTCTCCTCTGACACCAGAGTTAGCGGTGGTAATTAAGGGAAAAGCCTCCACCCCCCTTCCATGCTTTTCTGGTACTCTCCGCCCTGCCATTTACTCCCATCCAGCTGCAAATGAAAGGCCACGAAAGGGTTAACCAATCAAATCAACCGGACAAATAAATCAAAGTCAATTTCTTCTCTGGGCAGTAGCATCAGAGCGGGAAAAAGAGATAAATAACGTCGACTTGAACACGCCTACATGTGTTTCTCTGTTTCTGGGGCTGCATGTTTCTATTTGAGAGCTCTTTTCCTACTTATTGGTATGTGTTTGGGCAAAAGGAACATTTTTGAGTCTCTAAACTACAACAACAATATTTCCCCCAAATTCCAAATAAAAATATCATGGTTTAGTGCATTCATTTGTAGAAAATGACAAATGGTCAACATCATAAAAAAGATGGATAATTTTCAGACCTCAAACAATGCAATTGTTTGATTTAGACATCTGAATTGATAAGAGAAATGTAAATTAGAGAAATATTAAAAGTTTGCATATTATGGCGACATAACATAGCAACAGTGTTGTGTATGCTATATTACATAATACTGAATGCTAAATAAACTAAATAGCAGAAACGAACCAATGCTGAGAATGTACTTGGAAGAATTTGTCCACATTATTTGTGTTTTATTTATTTTTTTCCAGAGTGGTATTTGTGTTTTTAGGACAGTAAGTACGTATCTCAGTGGTTGTCGCTCTGCTCCATCACACAAAGGCTGTGCCCATTAATCAGATTAATTTGAGAGATTGAATTGAACGTCAAAGGGTTGATGGAGGGAGCGGGAGGGAACAAAGCCATGACAGACAAGAGGGTGATGGACAGTAGTGAGTTTATTTTAATTTGAATCAGTGATTTTAGTGTTTTAATTTTCAAACCACAAGCCAAAACAATGCTAAATTTGGCTGAATTACAAAAAGTGGTAAAATGGGGAGCCGTTTGGGAGCCAAACGATCCGATCACTAAAAAGAGATGGAATTCCCATCAGTAATGGGCAGCGAAAGAGGCTCAGAGAAACAGGGCAAATGGGGAATAAAAATCAAGATGAAGAGAAATGGTGAGTGAGGAGAGCAGGTGGGAGAAAGAGATGAGTCAAAGCAGGTAGGAGTCAGGGGGAAGATTAAGAAGTGAGACTGAAATGAGGGAAGGGGATATTGGTGTGGGATCTTCTTGTGGTGGTGGTGGGGGGGTAATGGTGCCACTCTCCTCTATCGCTACTGAAGGGCACATACGTGTCCATATCAGTGTCCTGGGCAGCTCAGGCAATTTCATGGAGCTAAAGAAGATGATGATAATCCAGTTAAATTGAAAAATGGGAATGTCTATGGACCCTCGTTCATCCCATAATTAATCCTTTCTTACATTCATGCGCCCAGATACTTTATATGATTAGGATTGACTGTGAGATAATACCTCCCTCAGTGCTGCCCGGCTCAAATACTCCTCGCTGCCCTGGGATGGAGGAAAGAAAAGGTTATTTGAGGCTATGTTTGATGAAACATCCCCGTATTTATACAGCAGGGTTTTAAGTGTGCTCCACTGATGCTTGACATCTTTCAATAATAACAAATCAGTACATATTGTAGGCCCTTCTAGTGTTTAATGGAACAGTTAAATGGAATGTCACGGGGGTCAAACAGGAGCGTTCTGATGTTTCCTGTGTGTTCGGCTGTTTTTTTCTCTTCTGGGTCACATTTAAGGGCTGATTTTGTGCCCTATGCCAGTGGATCAGGGTAAGTGACAAAGTGATATAGTAGAACTGGTGATACTGGAGATAAAATGAGTTTTTTTGTCTTTGAGGAGATAAAACCGAGGTGAGGAGAAATGTAGTCGCCAAAGTAAAAGTGTTTTGTAGTTGAAACATCCGAGGTTAACGTGGGTGCATTCATAAACCTGATGTCTCATGCTTCATTGATGACCTTGTGAACTTCAATTTGCATTTTTGCAAGTTAACACACTAATATAAGAACTTTTGCTTTTTTTTCCTAGACATGTATTTAGAAATTCTGCCTTCTCTTCTGTTCCCGACTTTTGGAAGCATTGCTGCCTTCATGTGGTGTAGGAAAGATTCTTTCCACGCAAAATGTTGTTAGGTGTGAAAAGGAGGCTTTTATTTTGGAAGGACATACAACTTATGAGGTCACATGACCAGGATATCCCTATTGCTCATGGACATTTGACATGTGAGCATCAGTGTCTCACAACCGAAGGTTGTCTTTTATTCTGAATTTGGGAAATCTCTCTCTCAAAAAAATAAAAAAAAACTTGAATTTAATAAAATGTTGATGTGTCAACAATATGCAAATATATTAAATTCCTAGTGTATACAATATAATAGAGTCCCATTGACTTACATAGCATGAAACTATCCTGAGTCTATGTTTACACCATTTCCTTATATTTCTTAAATATAATAATTTTTTAGGACATTTCATTTCAGCTTCTTCCAGCAGCAGCTGAAGGTGATGAGCTGTATCTCAGTAGAACACACACATATATATATATATATATATATATATATATATATATATATATATATATTTTGTCTCACGCTCGTTTGTGCTTTCTTTGAGGCACAGAGGACATTTTCTGGATTTATGATGGACAACAACTTCTTAGAGAAGCAGCTGCTAGTGGATTATGCTTTACTAAATCTAAGTGACATTTTAAAGGTCTGGCCCTTCTGAAGGGTATTTATCTTTCCTGGGTTCATCAGATGCTTTTGTGTTTCCGCTCTGCTCCGTCTCACAAGTCGGTTATAATTGTAGCCCCTTTAAAATTTAAATTTAAAAGTCAGTGTAAAGCAATAATAATTATGTGTTTGAGTAGGTCACACCACAGAAAAAATGCTTTATAACCACCCGGACAAATTAATGATTTAACGAAACGTGTCTGTAAATTCAGGCTTAGAATTAAACCATATTCCCTGCTCTGAAACAAGTTTAAATATTCTGAAAATATCATAATATTAGGAGCTACTTTTTTAACTTGGCACATATTTCTGTCATTTATATGCACCTTGAATGGCTAGTTACAGCAGTCCATTGTTAAATAGTGTTTGAGACAATGGGGATTCACTGGTAATATTGGTGAATGGCACCATTATCATCACAAAAATGGTGAAAACCAATTGGTCTAACTCAACAATTCAATAGTACATTCTAAAATGTCTTTTCACATTTTCAGCAAGTATCTTCAAACATGTATAATGGGTTCAAAAAGAAATCTGACTTTCGTTTGCACTGATTTTAAAGTGTTTTAAGACAAAAGGCACATTTAGTTTGGGGAAATTCCTAATTTATTTATAGTGACCTCAGATTACACTCAGAATTTATAAGTTTTTACACTGTTTTATATGTTTTAGACCAAAGATTCATTATTTGCCAGCGATCCGCTCCCCTCAAACAAAGGGAATACTTAAATTCGTAAAACATTGAAGGTTTCCCAGGAGCAACCAATGGATCCTAGGGGAGCGAGTTCAGGGAAAGTTTAATGTAGCTTGATGTCCACATCACCAAAGGCCTGACCTAGGGGCTGCGTACTCACTCAGCTGTCAAAGAAAGACGAGGCAGAAACTGTTTCACCTCAGATGTTTGAGAAATGTTATTGTCTTTAACCACTGAGGAATTTCTTTTTCCTGCACCTTGAACATCACCGTCTGTTAGTCCCTGCAAAGAGGAGCTAGTTGAGTTTAATACACAACAGGCGGTGGAATAAGGAAAAGGCAAAGGATAACAGCTGTTTTTCCCCCTCTGCTGCGGTTAGGAAGAAGGTACCTGATACTCCAGGCAAGCACTGAGACTCAGGAAGAGTTTCTATCCTAAAACACTCAATAGTTTAGCATTTAAGTTTGAAAATGGCACCAAACTTCAGCACTTAGAGCATTAGGGAGATAATTTCTGCAGTGGGTGTTGAACTCGTACTTTTGGGAAATATCAAGGATCATGCATCAGTGAATTTTATAATCCCTGCGGTGGATTTACACTACTGTTACCTCGCAAAACGCCTGTCAGGCTGCCGCTGTAAATATACCGGTGTAAGGTCCCTGTTAGAAGCTGATTCCTGCAACATCTGGTCGTCTCCATCAGCTGAAACTCATGAGACATGGACTGTCAAACTCACATCAGCATATTTAACCACTGAGTGAATGACAATCGTCATTTAATCCTTGAATCCTCTGAATCTGCTAAATGTGAGATCACAAATGTCAAACAACTTTTTAATATTTAGTTTTATTCTCTTTACGTCTAAACCGTCAATCTAGGTCACATACGGTTGTCGTTATTCACCAAAATTCCCTCAAGTGCTCTGTTATGTTTTTTTTCTACCTTTTTTCCATCTTTTGAATTGAAAAATGTCATTTTTTGTTATAAATGGCATCCAGCCAGTTTTCTTCCTGCTAATATACAAACCATCAGACCATCTCATGTGTGCTGTTGAAAATATCGCAGATCTCATTTTATAAACTGAAGGCTATCTGGGATGAATAAATACCAGCTGCCTGTCAAAATACCAGAGATAAATAATTTCATAATCTTATTGACGAAAACCTGTTACAACCCCGGAGAAGTTTTTAATGCGTTAAAATAGTTTACAGGCAGCCGTTTAGTGCCGTAAGCAGTAAAAATTACCCCGGGGTTATTCCAGTTTTTGTCAATAAGATTAGAAAAGTATTGAGCTCTGGTATTTTTGACAGCAGCTGGTATTTATCCCTGAGAATTTAAAACACACCATCACCTCCTGTTGGAAGAATCACTGAAGATTTTAACCTTCCTCTTGTGTTAGATATTTATTAAATTATAAAATGCTCTGGTTGAAATGATGACCTTTGTGTTGTAGTTGAATAAGACTATAAAGCAATGATTAGAGATAAAACTGAAATCATTAGTGAACTGATCTTCATTTAGTGTTTGAATCACATTTCTATTGCTGCAAAATACATATTTTATAGCTTTTTTTTTTATTGAAGTAAATAAATATGGGTCGAAATTGACCCGTAACACCATAAATGTTGTTATATATAATAATGAAATGGAAAAAAGATGTTCCAATACCCCTCAGGAATACTCTGATAACACAATAACCTTTTATTTATAGATAAATGATTTTCTTGAGCTTCATTTTACCATTTTTTAAAGGTGAAATCAAGGGGTTTAATGGCAAAAAAGCCCCAAAACCAATATTTTTATGGAAAACTAAGAAGGTAACCAAGGTAACCAATAATGGTTTTAAGTGGATTTTACAAACCATTGAAGCCCATGAACCTTTATGTCTATGACTGTCATTTATTTACAATACCTAAAATCATTTTAAGCAGAATTATCATCTATTTAATCATTCAAGTCTCTAGAATAATCTCAACAAAAAGAAACATGGGATAAATATTTTTTGTTTATAGGCAGAATTACGCAAGTAAAATGCTATTTTCTGCAAAGAAAAGATGACAAAATGGGGAAAAAATAGATGCATAACATGATCGACTGATATAATTATATGCATGAAATCTAGGTCTAAGACATAATGGATGGAAACGGTGAAATAACTTGAGGAAGGTTAGAGGTAAAGTATTTAACATTACTAATATTAAATCCATGTGTAAATACCTCTGTACTCTGAGAACTGCAGCTTTAAATTCCAGAAACGTCTGCACTTTACCTGAATTTCCTCATTGTCTCAACTTATTTTCACGATGTTATTTCAGCCAAACTCCTCAGAGAAGAAGTGGTTTTTGATCATTCACCAATAGCTGGATTCTAGCCATGGTCCCGTTCTTTGAAACATGCTACAAAACAAAACCAGAATTGAAATCTTGTCGTCCTCAATAATTACAGAACACACTTCTTCTAAAATCCTTGAAAAGGTAATTTACAACCATCTGTTGTTCCGCCTGGCTCAAAACTGCATTTTGGAATAATTCCAATCCGATTTCACAGTATTGAACCAGTGTTATTTAGAATAACTAATTATCCTCCTGACTCTGGTAACTTCCCCATCATCTTCCACTAGACGACTGCAGAACTTTGACTTTAAGAACAGATCATTCTGTTCTTAAACCAATAGAAAAAATATCTTTCAGTGTCTCCGGATTGATGTTTGATGAAACAAACTAAATAAATTGGGTAGTTCTCGTTATTTCCATACTCTTGATCCATTCCTTCATAATTTCAATGTATTATTATTCCAGTAACACTTGTTTTTTCCCCAATTCTCACCTCTCTATAGCAGCTGCATTTTACTCTTTTACAGAAGTGATTTAGAAACGCTGAGGTTTGCCTACAAGGTGTTAAATGGTTTCAGCTGGTCTTACATTACAGAACGTGTCAGTTTTCTGACAGTGTGAACTGTCTGTTCTCTAAATGTGTGAAAGGAATCATCTGAACCAAAAGGACACAGCCTTCTCCATCACACTCGACCATCTGATCCTTCTAGTGTGAGTTCAGATTTTCAGGATCCATCTTAAAATATTACTCATTAGTTTTTAGCTTGCTCCTAATTTAACAAAGTCTCTGTAGGTTTTATTACTTAAAATAGCTTAAATAATATATATATTAAAAAATATGTAAGAAAAAGTTATAAACATGGTCTCAATATAGTTTCATGATATGTAAGTCAATGGGACTCCATTATTTTCCATATTTGGAAATTGTTACCATATGGCAACAAATCTATTTTATTATATTAGAACAAAAATGTAATAGAATAAAGTTTACTTACCCCAAATACTGAGTTTAATTTAGTATTTGGTGAAAAAAAGACAACCTTTGGTTGTGAGACAATGACGCTCACATGTCAAATGTCCATGAGCAGACAGGATATCCTGGTCATGTGACCTCATAAATTGTTCGTCCTTCAAAATAAAAGCCCCGTTTTCACGCCGAACTGTAAAAACATAATTTTATATCACAGCTTTTTAGAAAAATGAAGATTAAAGCAATTGATGCCATATGGCAACACTATGCAATAGAGTTAATCAGTGGGTCCGAACTCTTCTGAAAAAGAAATAAATAAAATAATCAAGCATAAAAAGGGTTTTAAGCTACAATCAAACCAGATTATACTGATGACTGGTTCTTTTATTCGCCACTTGATTTGATGCAGCTGCCCACTGTCTGTGGTTGAAATAAACCAATTTGTGCCTCCAATAGTGGCCCCCTATTAATCTTCATGAAAATGAATAAATCAGGAGTAGTCCATAGTCCAGGTCCTCTTTTCCCCTCACTCCTACACCCATAGTCACAAAGTTAGAAGCAGACACAAAATAGAGTGATATCAGGTAAATTGGGCCACTTTTTGGTAAATCGCTTAGGACAATACCAAATATGTCTTTTCCGTGTATATTTATGAATAATAATGATTGTTTCTGATAATTTTTGTAATTAAATTTAATTATTTAGGCCCTCTAAGTCTTGAAATATCCACTGTGCCACTGTTTTTTGCATGAGTGGCATCAGGTAAAATGGGTTTAGTTAGATTTGTCATGGCAGACTACTTGTCATGTAGGTTTCTGGTTCAGTCTAGATTTGAAGTATTGTCTCATGCACCATAGAGACCATGAATTAATCAAATCACCATAGAAACGAATCAAATCAGCTGTTAGGAGTCAACCACAGTTAGAAATTCTTTGTAGCACTTAGCTCTAATTGGACCCCCAAACCTTAAATGTCCCATTTTACCTGCTATCACCCTATATTTTTCATTATTAAAGTCTCTCTCTCTTTTTTTAATTGCACAGAATGACTCTGAAAGGATCAGAATAAGTTCCAAAGCTGCTGTGGATGTGGTTGATGTTTACTTTAGCGACAAATCCACAAAGTTCCAGGCTCCAGGGTAAGTTCTCGACTGAAAGAGCCAAAAAATATTATTTCCTTGCTTCATTTAATCCCCTGAGCAGCCCGAAACAAACACTCGCAGCCACTGAAACACATAAACAAGCGAGAATTTTATAAACTGGACTGGGGAGGATATGAGGACGGGATGAGGAATAGCATTATTTATTTATCGAGCCAAATGGAATTTCAAAGTGAGGATATAGTTTTCATCAAATGAAGTTAGTAGTTTAGCGTAAAAAACACCCTGGACAGTAAGATGATGACTAAACAGCAGAATGGCTGGGAACAGAGCCGTGTTCACTCGAGCAGAAAAGCAACTCTGCACTCTGTTTACTCGCGCTCTGATGATTCCATTAATGTTAATTTAAGGGAGGAATCAAAGGAGGAAATAGAATACTTTAGGAACCGCAGAGCTGGGCACATTCATCTGAACTGTGTTCATATGAATAAGTAATAAAGTAAAAGTTTATTATAAGACGAATCTCTAACACCAGAACAACACACTTTAAAGTATTGTATCAGTGATACAGTAGGAGGAGAATATTTATTCCTTTTTATACTTATGTGTAACTTTATTTTCTCATAATTAACCTGTCATATGTACATGTAACACACCAAAATGTCAACAAGAAACTCAGCTACAAGTCTATAGCAAACGTTATTCGATTAACGGAACATAATTTCAACCCCAAGCGATAATAGGAGCATATAGCGAAAACATAAATCTGTACTTTTATGGTAATATTAAGGAAATGTGCCAAAATCAGACCCACCTCAACATACCTGTACTAAAACATCTCTAAAATTGGTCTGGTTCACCTTGTAATTCTGACAATTTGTGCAATTACGTATGAGCTAGTATCAGCTGGTTTTCAACCTAAATGAATGGGTTTTTGTTTGGGCGGAGCTTTATTCTAACTGGATGTACTTCAACACTGTACATTTTAAATTGATTCTGGTACTTGTACAACTATCTCACAGGTGTTAGCTTTATTTTTAAACCCAAGATCATTCAGAAAACCCCTGTAGTAGTGAAGATATACTGCATTAAGTCTGGGTACTTTTTCATGAGTAAAGCTGATAAATGGGCCTCAGGGTGAACAGGTTAAGTAAATAGGGACATGTTTAAAACATGCTTTTAATTCATTCATGAGTTCTCTCTCCCTTAACTGCACAATGAAGACAGAATAATTATTATTGTGCCAATTCTGAAGCCCCACCGCTGACAGACGAGTCAATAAAAGATATAATTACGCATGATGAGGTTCAATTTGGATCTCTATCTGTAGTCGTAAAATAGTTAAAGAATAAAGGGATTCTAACGTTTAAAGCAGCATTAAGTACAGCTACCAGGGAATGGAGAACTCCAACATTTTTCCGACTCCAATTTACTTCTAAGTCAGCGGCGGTGTGTAATTACGTGTAAAATGAATTTGTTTCCTTGAGCTGACTCGTTCTTCTCGGGTTCTCTGGAGGATCCGGGTTCCTCCTACAGACCAGAACCATGAAGGTTGGGTTAATTGAAAGTTGCCTAAAGGTGTGACTCCGAGGCTGCATCTGAAACTGACTTCCCACCTACGTTGTAGGCAAAAATGTGGAATGGACAATCTAGAACAGTCCCCTGGATGCAAGCAAATGCATCCAGGGGATGCATTAAATGCATGCATTTATATGATATTTTCCCATAATCATGATAATATTGATCATACCAGGTATTTCTTTAGCGATGTCCTTCTTGTATATTTGGGTTTGATTCATATCAAAAGGTGTGAAATTCTCTATTGTAGCTTAATCAATTATACAAGTTCAGTCAAAATTAACTTGTGACTCTTTATCAGAAGAACTTTTCCTGGTAGTGCTGTAGTTCGTCCTTTGAACATCAGCCAAGATGGCTGATGTAGTACGGCCAAGATGGCTGATGTAGTACGGCCAAGATGGCTAACTTCCTACATAAAAGCTACTACTGTGGCATTGGAGTAGTAGCTACCGGTTATTAGCCAGCGATGCTAACTAGTAGTAGCTACCTATTAGTAGCCAGTGATGCTAACTAGTAGCAGCTACTGGTTACTAGGCAGTGATGCTAACTAGTAGCAGCTACTGGTTACTAGGCAGTGATGCTTAGCTATTTTTTAGCAGGAAGTGATACTAAGGTTTCGGATGCAGCTTATGTATATGTATGTGTCAGCTCTGTAGATTGAATCCTGTTCAGGGTTTACAGGGACAAATGTGGGCTGAGATCAGCTCCAGCTCAGAGCCAGAGACACCGTGGGGGGCGGTGGAAGTCTGGCAGCAGTGATGGGGGGTGTTTGGATGCGAATGTTGGGTGCTAACGAAGCGTAGGTGTGTGTTAAGTGGTTTTGTGCCTGTGAATGCCCGGTTACTGTGCCTGAGAAAATAATGGCGCAGCTTAAGAAAAAGTGTTGCCAATGCAATGTTGATTATCTCCGCTAATGTGAAGTTAACGTCCCTCTATTGGCAGCAAAGCACCAGGCTCCCACTAATGTGCCCACACACTAAAGGCTCTTCTTTGGGTAACAGTAACCCTTGCGTGCATGGGTTTGTTTCGTTTAAGTTTGCGTTTTAATTGTTTTTGGTCCAAATGTAATGCAAGTGAAGCTGATTTCATTTTATATAAGTAGGTAAATTTACCACTTTTTGGTAAATTACTTGGGACAATAACACAATACCAAGTATTCCTGTTTTCTACGCATATTTATTATTAATAATGACTGTTTGTGATCACTTTGTGTTGGAATTATGTGCTAAAATATAATTATTTAGGTTCTATAAACCTTAGAACATCTGCTATGCCATTTTTTTTGCATGAGCAGTTTCAGGTAAATTGGCCCAGTCAAATGACAGAGAAATTGAATTTATTTCAAATTAATTCATGTCATGTTAGCACAGCTGAAAACATCTTGGCTGGTTAGAGAAGCTAAAAAACTGACCTTCCTTTGACAAAAGCAGATTTTCAAAGGAAAAAAATACAATTTCAAATGCAAATTATTATTTCTAACCTTGTCAAAGTCCTGACTATATTTTTTATTCATTTTACAACTCATGGTGGTGAATAAAAGTGTGACTTTTCATGCAAAACACAAAATTGTCTGGATCACCCCAAACATTTGAGTGTATATTGATGCAAATTAAATACAAGAAGGGAGGGGGGAAAGGATTTGGAGACTCACTTCAAAATTTATTGGCCAAAAGGTAAAGTTTGTTCTTATGGTGCCGCCATCTTGCCAGATTGTTCTACTTTTCCAGTGTGAAGTCAATCTGATTGAAATTTCCTGGGATTTGTGAGGAAAATTCATAGACAATGGCAATGTCCGAACCTGATAGACGGTGATAGAGATGGATCATTGGTCTAAACCTGTTGATTAATTTTTGAAGATATCTTTTCCAAATAGTTTCCAAAGACAACTTCTTGGATGGTTCTGTGTAACAAACCGTCAGGTCCAGTTGGTGATGGAAGAGTCTCAGTCTGAGGAGGAAAAAAAAGAAGGAAAACCCCGAATGAACTCTAGAGGTTAGATTCAGATCAGAGGTTTTTAAAGTGGTAGGCGGGACTCGCCTCCCTCAAACGATTTCTCGGGAGACTCACTAGTTATTACATCAGTTCAAAAGGAGATCAGGTAGAATATTATGCCATTTTCTCACTTTCCAAGACTCTGAAACTAAAAAGAAGTGCCTTAGTGTAGTCTGAGGTTATCTCACACAGTAATATTAGGCTGATTTGGCTTAATTGTTGAATAATTGAGTTGATTACTTTGCCTTATTTCACAAATGGGCATGAACAGTCTTCCAAACACTTGTTCTCAGCAGATTAGAATTTCTCATTCCTTTCCACAAATGGAAAATATCACATCTTGTCAATTACCGTGCTGTTGCTAGCATGCTAACAGTGTCGTAGGCTAGCTAGCAGCCACATGATTAAACAAGATAAATCTTTATTATCTCAATAAAAATTTGGTAGGAGAGGCAACTTAAAATGTTTAAAATAAATTTAGCAACTTAAAAAGCTTATCTAAATTAATTTAGATTGTTGTATTAAATAAAGTGGTGTTAACAGTAAAGACAACCGGCAAAATACTGTTCATTTCCATAGCTGATGTTCTTTGCTGTTAAGAACCATTTCACAGCCTTGTGTCTTACGTACATTAGAACAAATAAAATCCTTCCATTATGAATGAATCAAATGCAGCTTTTCATGATCTGTGTGTGTGTAAGCATGAGAAACACAGAGAATCCAGGTTCTTTAACCAAATAAGGTCAGTGTTCCTATTGGTATTTGTAATGAGATGCAGGAAATGGGCACATTCAACATTTCCCCGACATCTGGAGCGAAGAACTTATCACACCGATCTTTAAAAATAGAAATAATTTGAGAGTAAATATGGAGGTGTATGTGTCAGCAGCAACCTGGAGATGTGATTCTGCAGCATCATAAACTATTTGTCAGAATTCCTCAGTGAACTGTCCTAAATCCTGATTGGATTCAGACCACATGGGCCGACAGACCACATCTACACCCTCCATGACCTTATTAATATCCATGTCTACCAAAACCAGATCAAAATCCTGTTGTAGATTTCCCCGTAATTAATTGAAATGTTCTTGAAGTTAATTGGAAGGTTCATTCCAATATTTCGACTCAGTCTGAGCAAAGTGTAAAATGCAACAGGCTCTCAGAGAAAACGCTGTTGGAACAATAGAAGCAGCAAAAATATGTCAGAGTCTGAGAAAACGGCACAATAACACGTCAGCTGTGGTTAGTTTCTGCAGCTCTCTGCCTTTTCATGTACAGTGGGTACGGAAATTATTCAGACCCCCTTGAATTTCCCACTCTGTTAAATTGCAGCCATTTGCTAAAATCATTAAAGTTAATTTTTCCCTCTTTAATGGATAGGCACCACCCTGATATTAACAGAAAAAACAGGAAATTGTTCATTTTTGCAGATTTATTAAACTGAAATATCACACGACCTTTTGCTGTGACCCTCATATTTAACCCAGGTGCTGCCAAATTCTTCTGGTCATCCTTAAAATGGTTCTACACCTCCATTGGAGCCCAGCTGGGTTTGAGAATGAGAATCATGAGGTCAAATGAACTGAAGAGCTCAGAAACAGAATTGTGGCCACGGTTACAAAAAAAAACCCAACTTCTGCTGCACTTAAGGTTCCTTATAGCTCAGTGGCCTCTGTAATAAATGGAAGCCTTGGTGAGAGAGATCAAGAACCCAAAGATTACTCAAAAACACCTGGAGGACTCCAAGACGGTAAGAAATAAGATTCTCTGGTCTGATGAGACCAAGATGGAACTTTTTGGCCTCAATTCTTAGTGGTATGTGTAGAGAAACCCAGGCACTGCTCTTTACCTGTCCAGTCCGGTCCCAACGGGGGGTAGGGATGTTTTTCAGCTGCAGGGACAGGACGACACATGATGAATGCAGCCGAGTACAGGGAGATCCTGGACCAAAACCTTCTCCAGAGATCTCAGGAACCTTAGACTGGGGATGGAGGTTCACCTTCCAACAAGGACACGGCTAAAATAAAGGAGTAGCATGAGTGGGGGGAAAAATGAATTTAGCAAATGGCTTTGTTTTTCTTTTCTTTTTCTTACCATTTTCTTGTTCTGTGTTACTTTTACTACTGCTTTGGCAATGCCAATAAAGCATCATGGATTGAATTGAGAAGCAGTCCAGCCAGAGTTTACTCACCATAGAGACGGGACTGGTCTGTTTCAGTCCAGATGAGGATCCTCTCCACCTTAAACCACCAGGTTCTACACAAAAGGACCTCGGTGTCGTCTGGTGACTGAAGCAGCAGCTGAGCTCTCTGATCCATTAGTGATGGATCCATTACTGTCAGCAGTAATCAAGCCTCAGGTTTGCCAGCCAAATGCTTTTTTTTTTTTCTGTGTGTGTGTGTGTGTGTGTGTGTGTGTGTGTGGACCGGCAGCACTTGACCTAATTGCTTCCCATCAGGAGCAGTCAGCAGGTGTTCCTCAAGGTTGAACAGGCATGACACTTCTAGTGAGAAGGACTGGATACCACATGGTTCTCTATAGATTAGTCGTCTGGAGTCTGGGCTGTAACTACCTGGTTTTACTTTTGATTGACCTTTATAGTTCACCATCTTTCAGTACGGATATTGATATATATTGATGCTGTAGCAGTAACATTGTGTTTTACTACAGATAAAAATGTGTTGGAGCTGAGGTTTTCTCATGCAATATACGAATAAAACTCAACCTGTATCTGGAGGTTTAGGATTTTAACAGAAATAGCTATGATGTCGAATTGCAGACAATTAGTGTGAACGTAATCTTAAATTTTAACATATCTGGTGTAGTTTTCTGTATTTTTGGTTGTTTTGCTCAGTTTTCCTTTGGTGTTCCCGTCCTCTTCTCCTTTATTTGAGGTTTAGTCAAACAGATGAAGTAAAACTGTCAAAAAAAACAAAGACTAAACTGAAAAACAGGACTGAAACCACTGAATTAACAAGAAGATGAGTTGCAGAAAAGAGAGAAGGAGCTCAACAGGAAATAACTTTATTCACATGGTTCCATTTTAGTGCTTTGACAGACAAAAGCAGGACATTCAACACAAAAGGAGATAAAATTAAAACAAAGTTAAAGGAAAGATGAAGAAATAAAATACAAATATTTAAAAAACTATAAATAAGTTAAAATAAAAGCCATAAAACAGCAATAAAAGACAACCTCACATCCAGTTGTGCTCAATATAACAGCGTGTTTAAGTCCTTATAATAATTTTATTTCAATTCATTGGGAACACTGCATTTTATATCCTAAATCAAAAAGAAAAATGTGCCAATTTTATAATTAATTTACAGAAAATAAAAAAAATGGAATATTAGGCTGTTGAGAAAAAAATAGCAGTGTCTGCATTTTTCTTTACAAACTGAAATATTTAATGTATAAACTGAAAAATCCTCAGGATTTAGCATTTTTGAGAGTCACTAAAGTAGTTTGCCTATATCAAAATACTTGAATAGGTCATTTGTCTTATACAGAAGAGGAAATATATAGGAAATATAAGTATATTTCCTCTTCTGTATAAGGAAAATGACCTATTCAAGTATTTTGATATAGGCAAACTGATCCATGGTTGAGTCCATGTAATATAGATGTGAATAGAAACATGATTATACAACCACATTTTATTGATTTTTCTTCAGTAATTAAAAATTTGACATATTTTTCTTCACATTGTGATTCAGGATATTCATTGCATCAAAAATAAATACAATTATTATAAGGATTCTGGCTTTACTCATGTTTTATTGTTATATTGAACACAACTGTACAGCTTTTATTTTATTTTTATCTCTATCTTTCATCTTCAATATAAATTTTTCTTAATTTTCTTGTAAAGTAATAAAATGTACACTCTTTTCTTCACCTTTTGATCTAGGATATAAAACGCAGTGTTCCCAATGCATCGAAATGAAAAGCAGGTTTAATAAAAAGTGTCTTTGAGCTTTTTCCTTCTCAGATCCTGATTGCAAAAGCACAGTCACCTTTAGATTAAGCCTCAAATTTTATTTTTTTTTTATATAACCACTAGAAGGGCTCCACCTGAGGACCTAAAGCTGCAGGCTGGCTCATCCAGGATCAATGTATCTGTTATGTAGCTCAGGGCCAGATCTGAACGTGCTTTAAAAGTTGATGGGTTAAATCTTCAAATCAATTCTAAAAAATGAACAGGAAGCCAACGGAGGGATGCCAGGACCGGGTGTGACTGGGAAGAAGCCGAGCCGCTGAATTCTAAGTTGGAGGCGATCGTGACCTTTTGGGTTTGGTTCTGCGGGGAGTCGCAGCGGTCCAGTCCTGAGGAGAGAAGACGAGTGTGTGATAGCATCGGATTAATTCTGGAGACGCTTCCTAATTGAAGGCTGCGGGACCCGGCCGGCTTTGTTTGATCTGCGGTTTAAAGCCGAAATCTGATTTCAAATACGAGTCCCGAAATTTTCTGGCAGCGGGTTTCACTCTGGCAGACGAGGAAAAGGAGCCGATCGGTTGGGAAATCACAGGGAGCAGAGAGGGCTAACGAGGCTGAAGCAGGGGCAGGTGTGGAGGGAGAAATCACACCAAGAACCAGGGCCGAAAATCCTATTTCACTGATATAGTGGACAATAAGCAGCAAATAAAATAAATAAATAAAAACACTCTATACTACCACATCAATCTGTCCCTCTCTTCTTCTCTCTGTCTCCTTTGTCTTGCAGGTTTAATCAAATGTTTTAAACCGTGGTATTAAAAGTACTTACAGCAGAGTTCCATATTTATGCATAAGGCAAATGACATCATGAATCAATGAGGGGAAAAACATGAATATACATTAATGAAATACTAAGTGATTAATGCAGACATATATTCACATTTCAACCATATAAAAATGATGCTTAAGGACACATTACCATGTTATTTGAGACATTGAATTTTCATTCAGTTAAGCATTAAATTTCTATTGAAGGTCTTTGAGTTTTTGATTTACATGCATGTATATGATTTTGTATAGTAGTAGCTACTAGTTAGTAAAGGGCTGCTAACTAGCAGCAGCTATTTGTTAGTAGGCAGCGATGCTAACTAGTAGTAGCTACTAGTTAGTAAAGTGATGCTAACTAGTAGCAGCTACTGGTTAGTAGGCAGTGATGCTAACTAGTAGTAGCTACTAGTTAGTAAAGTGCTGCTAACTAGCAGCAGCTACTTGTTAGTAGGCAGTGATGCTAACTAGTAGTAGCTACTAGTTAGTAAAGTGATGCTAACTAGTAGCAGCTACTAGTTAGTGAAGTGATGCTAAAGTGGTAGCAGCTACTGGTTAGTAGGCAGCGACGCTAACTAGAAGTAGCTACTAGTTAGTGAAGTGATGCTAACTAGTAGCAGCTACTGGTTAATAGCCAGTGATGCTAACTAGTAGTAGCTACCAGTTAGTAAATTGATGCTAACTAGTAGCAGCTACTGGTTAATAGGCAGTGATGCTAACTAGTAGTAGCTAATAGTTAGTGAAGTGATGCTAAAGTAGTAGCAGCTACTGGTTAGTAGGCAGTGATGCTAAATAGTAGTAGCTGCTAGTTAGTAAAGTGATGCTAACTAGTAGCAGCTACTGGTTAGTAAAGTGATGCTAACTAGTAGTAGCTACTGGTTAGTAAAGTGATGCTAACTAGTAGCAGCTACTGGTTAGTAGGTAGCGATGCTAACTAGTAGTAGCTACTAGTTAGTAAAGTGATGCTAACTAGTAGCAGCTACTTGTTAGTAGGCAGTGATGCTAACTAGTAGTAGCTACTAGTTAGTGAAGTGATGCTAAAGTGGTAGCAGCTACTGGTTAGTAGGCAGCGACGCTAACTAGAAGTAGCTACTAGTTAGTGAAGTGATGCTAACTAGTAGCAGCTACTGGTTAATAGCCAGTGATGCTAACTAGTAGTAGCTACCAGTTAGTAAATTGATGCTAACTAGTAGCAGCTACTGGTTAATAGGCAGTGATGCTAACTAGTAGTAGCTAATAGTTAGTGAAGTGATGCTAAAGTAGTAGCAGCTACTGGTTAGTAGGCAGTGATGCTAAATAGTAGTAGCTGCTAGTTAGTAAAGTGATGCTAACTAGTAGCAGCTACTGGTTAGTAAAGTGATGCTAACTAGTAGTAGCTACTGGTTAGTAAAGTGATGCTAACTAGTAGCAGCTACTGGTTAGTAGGTAGCGATGCTAACTAGTAGTAGCTACTAGTTAGTAAAGTGATGCTAACTAGTAGCAGCTACTTGTTAGTAGGCAGTGATGCTAACTAGTAGTAGTAATTAGTAGGTAGCGATGCTAAGGTTTCGAATGCAGCCATAGTTTGTAGGTTAAGTTGCATTAGATTCTGAGCAAAATAAACTTTTTCAACTTTGTTCTTGTTTTTAATTTAAATTTTTGATTTTCTTCCCTTTTAATTAACAGTTTTTCATTTATACCTTGCTTGTTTTTTATGTTTGTTGATTTTTTATTGAATTGTTCCCCTTTTAATCAACTGTTTAAATTATATATCGATGCCTTCAGTGTTTTATATAAAGCACTTTGAATTACCTTGTGTAATATGCTATACGAATAAACTTGCCTAACATAGATGACAAGACAATTCATGCTTAATTAGCAATGTTGCTCATGTCATTGTGACTTTTTATATCTAAAAAATAGAACTGATTAGGACAAAGATAAGTGAATATCCGCTATAACTGAACTCTCAGCATCTTCTGACTCGTTACTTTGCTCTCACCTACTTTCCCTAAACAGCAGCAGCCTTGATGATGTTGGAGAAATAATCTGTCATGATGAACAACACTTGTCTCCTCCTTTACCCCAATGCATCTAATTCTGATCAGTGGAGCGTGTGTGTGTGTGTGTGTGTGTGTGTGTGTGTGTGTGTGTGTGTGTGTGTGTGTGTGTGTGTGTGTGTGTGTGTGTGTGTGTGTGTGTGTGTGTGTGTGTGTGTGTGTGTGTGTGTGTGTGTGTGTGTGTGTGTTGAACAGAGCCTGCTGAGCCTGGCCTCGGGGCCGATGGTAAAAACAAGCTGACACATGAAAGATGCTGTTAATCCTCCCTTTAACTTCCACACATATATATTCAGGCATTTACCTTGTCAAGGTAATCCTAGTTAGCCTTCGTCTTTTTTCGAAATGGACTTTTAGATTCAGGATTTTACCTCTTGAGAAATGTCCCACACATTTTATCACCTTCCACTGCAAGGCACTCGCTCTTACCTTAGTCATATTCAGAGTAATCCTCCAGCTCTCTGGGGTTTTCTCCTGACTTTTGCTGCTGTGATGCCGGTCGTGGACGGACTGTCAAACACAGGAGGCAGCTGCCTCTGTAAAACACTGGAAAAGTGCTTCTCTACAAATTTAAATCATAGGAATTTTATTCGCCTGCCTGGTTTTGGAGGATGGACTCAGAAAACTCTGAACTTTGGGTTCACATCCTGAGATTAGGGAAAAGAAAAACACTTTAGATGTGATTTGGAATTGTTTTATTTAAATGTAGTGTTCCAAAATTGCCAGATCAATAATCCTTTTACACTAAGTGCAATATTTAATATTATTTAACCCTCTATTGCATAGTGTTGCCATATGGCAACAATTACTTTATAAGGGGGCTTTTATTTTGAAGGACAGGTCACATGACCAGGATATCCCTATTGCTCATTGGACATTTAACATGTCAGCATCACTGTTTCAACTGAAAGTTGTCTTTTATTCAGAATTTTCACCAAATAAAAAACATGAACTTGAATTTAATTCAACTTTAATGGCAATAATATGGAAATATGAAAAAACATATGATTGTTGCAGTGTTTATTGTCTAATATTAACCCTTATTGCATAGTGTTGTCATATGGCAGAAAATACTTTATCTTCATTTTTCTAAAAGGCTGTGATATAAAATCTATACTTTTACGGTTAGGTGTGGAAAAAGGGGGCTTTTATTTTGAAGGACATACAATTTATGAGATTTGAGGTTTGCTAGTCTCTTATTCTCGTGGACATTTGACAGAATTTTGGAACATTTTCACAAACTTTTGTTTAATTTTGAATTTTAATTCATTTTTTTCAATATATATTTTTTCTGGTAAAATAGATTTGTTGCTATAACAATATGCAAATATGGCGAATTCCTAGTGTAACAACCTAATGGAGTCCCATTGATTTCCTTCCTCATCCTGAGACAATATTTACTTTTTCTTTTGTTTCTTAAACATATCTATTATATTTATTAGGCCATTTAATGTAATAAATACATGTAAAACATATTTTACCATGTCTAAATAATATTTCAGGGTTAATGTTACATCATTGACACCTTTTTCAGTATTTATGTCCAGGGTCAAGGGCTTTATGATTGAAATAATTAACAAATATAAAATAAATTATATTATAAATTATTCTAATTTGAGTTTAACTCAGCATTCTTTGTTACTCTGTGCCCAGCTGTTTATTAAAACACATCCTGAATCAGCTCCAAGTGTCTCTGTGTGTTTCGAGTGACCACTCGTGATTAAATCTGATTTCCCCACTCTATATGCAAATAAACATGTATATAATTTCCATTTGCAACTGGAGGAGCTCTTTATTGCTCTTGTATACATGTATTCACTGTAAGTGCTGCTGCTGGGCCCCTCCCTCACTGAAACGGCAAAGTGGAGAGAAATTATAGCCGCCATAAATGAGACGAGACACAGCAGAGACTATGTTTATTTAATAAAGTTAATTTATGTGCGCCTGTTTACTTTCAGCTCAGCGCTAGAGTCTCGACTGCGTTTTTCTGTCATTATGGACACTGTGAGTGGAGGGAACACGGAGCAGGAGGCAGCGATGCTCTTCCCATCCTTAGTGTGGCAGGTGTCAGCAGAGCAGACGGCCTTCAGCCTGGCCTCGGACACGTCCCTGCACTGATTGGCTGAACCAATTTATCAGCACTGGAGATTAATGTTCTCTGCTGCACAATAGGGAACCGCAGTTCATCGACAAGAACTGCTTTATTCTTTATGATTAAATATTACGTTTGGGAGAAAATCCGAAATGATGTATGGCTGCATCTGAAACTGAAGCATCACTACCTGCTAACCAGTAGCTGCTACAAGTTAGCATCACTGCCTGCTAACCAGTAGCTGCTACAAGTTAGCATCACTGCCTGCTAACCAGTAGCTGCTACTCGTTAGCATCACTGCCTGCTAACCAGTAGCTGTTACTAGTTGGCATCACTGTCTGCTAACCAGTAGCTGCTACAAGTTAGCATCACTGCCTGCTAACCAGTAGCTGCTACTAGTTGGCATCACTGCCTGCTAACCAGTAGCTGCTACAAGTTAGCATCACTGCCTGCTAACCAGTAGCTGCTACTAGTTAGCATCACTGCCTGCTAACCAGTAGCTGCTACTCGTTAGCATCACTGCCTGCTAACCAGTAGCTGTTACTAGTTGGCATCACTGTCTGCTAACCAGTAGCTGCTACAAGTTAGCATCACTGCCTGCTAACCAGTAGCTGCTACTAGTTGGCATCACTGTCTGCTAACCAGTAGCTGCTACAAGTTAGCATCACTGCCTGCTAACCAGTAGCTGCTACTCGTTAGCATCACTGCCTGCTAACCAGTAGCTGCTACAAGTTAGCATCACTGCCTGCTAACCAGTAGCTGCTACTAGTTAGCATCACTGCCTGCTAACCAGTAGCTGCTACAAGTTAGCATCACTGCCTGCTAACCAGTAGCTGCTACTAGTTGGCATCACTGTTTGCTAACCAGTAGCTGCTACTAGTTAGCATCACTGCCTGCTAACCAGTAGCTGTTACTAGTTGGCATCACTGTCTGCTAACCAGTAGCTGCTACTAGTTAGCATCACTGCCTGCTAACCAGTAGCTGCTACAAGTTAGCATCACTGCCTGCTAACCAGTAGCTGCTACTAGTTGGCATCACTGTTTGCTAACCAGTAGCTGCTACTAGTTGGCATCACTGTTTGCTAACCAGTAGCTGCTACTAGTTAGCATCACTGCCTGCTAACCAGTAGCTGCTACTAGTTAGCATCACTGCCTGCTAACCAGTAGCTGCTATTCCGGAAAAAGTTCTTCTGATGTAAAGTAAAAGGATTACACGCTTGTTAGCATCTGTTAGCACGGTTAGCTCAGCCTATCTGCTTTATTAAACCTCTTTTGCATAGTGTTACTATATGGCAACACTGAGTTGCCATATATCTATATTTTTACAGTTAGGCATGAAAAGGGGGGCTTTTATTTTGAAGGGCAAACAATTTATGAGGTCAGCACCGTTGGGAAAAGTTCTTCTGATGTAGAGTCACAAGTCAATTTTGGGCAGAACTTAACATAATTGGTTCAGCTACAATAGAGAATATCACACCTTTTGATATGAATCAAACAATAATATACAAGAAGAAACATCTGATATGATCAATATTATCAGAATTATGGAAAAATAGGATATATTTTCATGTGAATGAAAAAAATTTAAGTAAAAGATTTTATTCCTCTCTTTTACTCTTAGCTGAAAAATATGGACCAATACATAAATTATAATATTTTATCTCCTAACAGGTCATAGGATATATCTATTTATTTTGTGAGATAAAATTCTTTCTTTTGCTTCGCTCAAAAGAAAAGTGGAGATTCTTATCTTGAATTTGTAATTATTGTATTGTTCAATAAAGTTTTTGGGGAAAAAAATAGTGAAAAGTTCTTCTACTGTAGTTATTGACCTCGCAGCGACTTCTGGGATACGTAGTCTGTTCTCCTGCATCCTGCAAAATATGACCAAATATAGTATTGACATCGTAGATGGTCTAGATGGAGGATTCATCATTTTCCCTTAAATTTCAGTGGTAAATAGACAGTTTTAGATGCAGCCTCCATCATTTCTTCTCCACCTTCCTGTTTATTCTCGGCCTTTAATCTCAGCTTCTACACAAACCCGAGCACATACACAATTTGACCAAGGTCATATGACAGACATGCATTCTAACAGTAAAGAAATAGGCTACGGAATATGTCCATGCATGATTAATGCGGATCAATTTGTAGCACATCGCTGTCTCACTGCAAACCAAAGTCATATACGCTCCACTCCTGGCAGCTTGCGACTTTGACTGTAAAAGGTCACATTCTGAAGGTTTTATTAGGTGAATACCATGAATCCATGCAGCTTTTTGATGCGTTGGAGTGTTTCTTGGGCTCGTGGACCTAGTTATGACCTGTTGAGGATCATATGCCAAGGTTTTCCTTAGACTTAGAGGTTCGTACCTACAGGGTCACAGTGCTTCTTTTGAATGCTTCTAAATGAAATGATGCACTATTCATCATTTTAAAACGCACAGCCTCGAGGTCTCAGTCAGCAACCAACAACCGTCATGACTACGTTTGTACCGTAGCATCAATGTAAAAAGAAAAAAATGCAGAAGTTGCATAATGCTATTAGACGGAATATTGAACAAAAGTTCAAGTAAAGTGCTGCACCTCCTGGAATCCATGCCTTCCATAAAATAACAAGCAACGAGTGGAAATCCAATCACATTTCTCTTGAAAGGAATTTGCACTTAATGTATTTTTAAGTAACTAAGTACATCTTTGGTTTGGTTTTATTTATTTATCCTTTGATGCTACTTTATACATTACACATTTATCATTTATAGTTAATAGTTACTCTTCAGATTGAGATTTTTACATCAAATATTAAAAAAAATATTAAAATTATTGTAGAAAATGCATAATACACTATATTATGATGCAGTATTACTAGTATCTATATAAAACTAGCTCCTTATTGATGAACTACAACAGTAAAATCTTATTTTATGTAAGTTAATAATTAAAAAATATACTATAAAATAACACTGGAAGGAGCTGCATAATGATAAAATACATTTTTATTAATAATACATCTGTACTTAGACTTTTTAATCAGTATTTCCAGTATTTTGGCTTTAAAGGATGTGAATTTTCTTCAACTAGTAGAACATCTCTCACCATTCTCTGATATTTTTATCACTGCCAGGAGATTTTATGATGATGTTTATTTATGATTACCCCTCTCTGAGTCAGTGTCTGTCTTTCAGTTTATTAATTAGCTGATTTCAGGTAACAGCTCATGAAATATTCATTTGCTTTGTTCCAGATTTCACTGTATTCCTAAAGACGTCAAATGACCCATTTCCTAAAACTAAAGAGAGGAAAAACAAATTATCATCACTGAGTCCTGTCCTCACTGAACGCCTTTAATCTTTACTCAGTAAAATTAGAAGGAGTCTGAGCTTATTAATCGTTTCCCTCTTTAATAAATACTCAAGGGGTTCTGCCTTTAATTAATTGAATTAATTAACACAAGGTGTCAAGGGTGTTTTATGCACTTATGATCTCGATGGTAGATTTCTGTGTTTATATGACTTAAATAATCTGGACAGGGTAACAAGTCCCGCATGAGATCTGCAAGACAGAATATTTTCATTTTAATAGATTAAATTTATTCTTCAGATTCTCGAGTAGCGAAGCGGCAGCAGCCAACGTGGTGAAGTCAGAGCTTCTTTCTGTCTTTTCATTTCTCAGCATTTGCGGCGCTGCCAGAGGACGTTTCACGTCTTTAATGCCGAATCGTCGCAGCCAAAACATTTGACTTTGTAAACTCCTTCACGTAAGTAATGGGTAATAGCTAATGGGCGCTCTTAAAAACAACAATCTCTAATGTAGCGTCTCATTATCTTTCACTCTGTTTCACTCCGTGTCCCTTCGAATCGCCATTATCCATTTTAAGTTGGTTATTAAACTATTTGGAGGGTGTTTTATTACAGGCTTCACTCCAGTATAAACCTACTGGAGGCTCAGTAGGACTAGTGGGAGGCTGCTGGCTGGTAATTAAGCTGAATAACTAAATAGCTATTAACCCCACTGTTTTTTTTTTTACAATTATTTGCCAATATTAGAGCTTTTAATTGGACTCCTAAGGGTGTTTCAATGCCCTAATTCTGTCTGCTCCATAGAAAAGAAAGAGCCATGTATAATAAATTATAAGTAATCCTTTTAGGGTGCCACATACTTATAAAATGATATAAAGAATGTATGTTTATGGGTAGAAACTGGAAGGCAAGCTTTGCTTTGCAAATTGTATTGATTGTGAAACCCTTTGATTGTAGAATAGCCTTCTATACACAAGATATGTAAATGAGCTTGAACTTTTTCCCTAAACTACTCTACTTGCACATAATATATTAATATGTATTATATAGATGATATAACTTCTCTCTCTTTTCCTGAATTACAACCAGGAATGTAACATGATCATGGAAGAGGATGAATTTGAACTCCTTAACGCTCTATTGCATGAAATATTAAACATCTTAAATGTTTTGCATGTTTTTATTACTTAAAATAGTCTAAATAATAGATATATTGGGTCAATGTCAATGGGACTCCATTAAAGGAGAGAGACAATGATGAATATCCATGAGCAAACAGGATATCCTGGTCATGTGACCTCATAAATGGGATGCCCTTCCAAAATAAAAGCCCCCCTTTCACACCAAATGTAAAAATATAGGTTTTATATCAGTTTCTCAGAATAGCCAGTCTTCAAGATATCTGTGTAAATTTAAAATATTAGTCATAAATAGAGTAAATTGATTCTACTATACATATGTCCTTCAACAGAAAAGGAAAGAACAATAAAGTGAAATCGTTTGATTGTAGACTAGCGTGGTACCTTGTAGCACATGTTCGCTGCCTCATATATACAAAGGAAATGTAAATGAGTTTGATCTTTTCCTCTGAACTACGCTACTCTAAATACTAGCTTGCTGACATCTGGTTTTGTCTGGCGGGCGAAACGCAGCGGGCCCTCAAAGGCGAGCGACAAAATCAAATTATGGGAACGACATGGGCGATGAAAGAGTAGGACGTGTGAAGCTGCAGATGAAAGCGGGAATCTGGAGAAGGGGAAGGAGGGCAGGGCGAGTAGACCTTTGCTTCCATGATGCATTGCTTTGTCGCATCCCCCTCGGTGCGGCTGTTTTTATCTGTCAGAGCCACAGCGGCGGCAGCTATGCTAATAGGCCTCCCTCTGTTGACACTTATTAGCCTAACACCGAAGAAAAAGGAGTTAAATAGACCCCCCGACACATCGATATACACACACACAGGGAAACAAGCGATATTAACTGCTGCTGCCCTGCAGACAGCTTGGAAGGAGATCCTGGAAGAAAATACCTTGTTGATGCTAAATCCAAACACGTGTGATGTTTGGGAAATAAACCTGGAACGCTATAGGGGGAACCCAGTGCCAAAGCCTCACCAGTCTTTAGAGTATATGGAACATCTCCAGCGTCAAGTTGTTTCCTGTAATGGAAAACCAAATGAGCAGCTGGAATAAACGCATTGATTTTTCAGCCAGACATAAACTAAGATTCACTTACAGTATGCCACGTCTACTTTTGTGTGTGTTTTCTCAGTGTGTCGTCTTGGAAATCGCTATCACACAGTCGAGAGCAGAGGTGTCAAACTCTATTTAGTTCATGGGCGATCCTCAACTGGGCCGGATCAGTAAAAATTAACCTATGAATGACAATACCTACAAGTTTCTCCCCTGCTTTTTGTGTAAATAAATAATTATAAACATTTCCACACTGAAATAACCTTCAATTTACAAAACAGGAGAGATAGCATGAGAAAAAAGTGATAAAAATTCAAAATTGCCAGATTAAAAAATCCCGAAAATGAGATGAAAAGACAATATTGACATTTTAATATCAAGAACAAATTAGCTGATAAGATATTTCAAGATATTTCTATTCTCTTTTGGATTAATTCTACCAAAAACAAGAAATTTCCATTTGTTAAGATTTCATGTTTTTGCAGTGCAATCACCCAGTGGGCCAGATCGGACCCTTTAGCGGGCTGGTTCTCGCCCCCGGGCCACATATTTGACATCCCTGGTCTAGAGACACGAACACCCATTGGGAATAACCTTGAGGCCGATTCACATGGAAAGATGCATATCTACAGCTTGCAGGTCTAAAGCCTCTTGACCTTACATGTGGAAATATTTCAGGAAAGTGAAAGCTATAAAGCGATATACATTTATCTTTTATTTTTACAGCACTCTCTCTGTTTCAGCCACGATGTGCAATTTCATTATGGTGCCGAGCCACAGGTTTAATTGAGCATGTAATCATACTATTGCCACCGACAACAAATGTAAATGTGTTCTGTGATCATTCTGCATGTCATAAGAGTGGAAATAATGCAGGTCTACGCTGTAACAGTGGCTGCATGATCACCCTCTTACCTCATCGCTTCATCCCTGCACTGTGAAAATTAGCATGTGAACGGATCTCAGTCGTTTCTTAGCTAGCGAACTAGCACAGAAGCTAAGTAAATGGATCCGGAGAGGTCCAGGTTTGCAGAAACTGGAGGTGCACTGGATAATTTTTAAGCTTTTTTAGGCTTGGAGGACAAACACTTAGCCTGGGTAGACGTATATTTAATACACGCAAACTCACTTCATTGACAGACCCAATTTTCCCTTGTTAACCCATTGAATTCTCCTTAATCCTCTATTGCATAGTGTTGCCATATGGCAACAATTGCTTTATCTTTATTTTTTATCAAAAGCTGCCATATAAATCTATGTTTTTACAGTTATGCATGAAAAGGGGGCTTTTATTTTGAAAGACATACAATTTATGAGGTCACATGACCAGGCTTGTGAGCATCATCACAACTGAAGGTTGTCTTTTATTCAGAATTTTGGAAAATCTCCACCAAATAAATAAATATTGAACTCATGATCTATGGTACAGGGCTTTTATTTTGAAAGTAAATACAATTTATGAGGTCATCTAACCAGGATATCCTGTTTGCCAATCCCTTTTGCTCATTGACATTTGACATGTGAGCATGTGGATTAAGTAATTTAATTCAAATTTGATGTTTTTTTTTCCTAATATGGTAAAATGTGTTTGTTGCCATATGTTAACAATAAAATCCTATTGACTTACATCGCATGAAACTATCCTGAATATATATTCTTAATAAACTATTCTTAAATATATCTATTATTCAGGCCATTTTATTCATTTCATACAACCGAGGGTTATTAACCAGTCTGTGAGTCCTCTGTGTAAATTTAAAATATATTGGTCGCATCAACAAAATTGATAAAAAATTGCCCATAAGTGTCCAGTATTTAGTGTAATTTGAACGATAAAAAGATAAACCCCTTTAATTACAGCTCATCTCACCAAGTGGAGAATATGAATGGAAGAAAAAAGACAATGCTACACCCTCGAGAGAGTGAATGACTGCTGCCTGTAGTGCCACTGTAGGAAAATGGAGAAGAAGCGACACTATTTGGGTGATGTACGGTGGTGCCAGAACACCTGCAGATCCTGCTGAGCAGCGAAGACAGTGCTGCTGATCTAAATCATTGATGGCTCTGGCTGATGGCTCCCACTAAGGTCCCGCCGACGAGTCGAACAGGTTCCCAACACAGAGCACGTTTTCCATTAGAGCGAGTCGCTGTGGTAGAGTGGGAGCAGGTGTGAGGCTCTGCCCGTTCGCTGCATCGCTGACAGTTACAGACGTTTCCGTAGAGGACGAGGAGGGAGACGTGTCCCGGGGATAAAAGGCGTTAGGGTTTCTCTCACCTACAGTATTTCAACCTCTCTGGATATATCGTCATGTGCTGTGAAGCCTGAGGTTCTCCCTCAGCAGCCTAATTGTCAGGATGTGTGTGTTTATGAAAGTAATAAACCTGCAAAACTATTGTTTTGTGTTACTTGGAGACACTGGAAATAAGCTTTTTTTCTTGCCACCTGATATTAAGTCCAATATTCACTCTCATTTTTAGCTCCATTTTTGGTCTCCACCACCTCCTGAGGAGATTCAAGCTTAAATAGGGGTGGAACTTGATTTAAAAAAAATCTAATTACAAGTTTTGTTTAATTAATTTGTTTAATTATTGTCTGGTTGACGTATGTTAGGTGCAGGTGTATATTTTGACAAATAATCACAGGTTCTAAATAAACAATGTGTTGACTAATAACAGGTGATTTGATTCGTTTATGGTTTCTATGGTAATACTTCACATGTGCATGGTAAGTAGCCTGGAATGACAAATCTAACTAAACCCATTTTACCTGATGAGATGGACCATTTTACCCATCTCAATGATGATGATATATTATCACATAATCCCATCACAAAATGATCAGAAACTGTAATTATTAATCATAATAATACATGGAAAAGGCATATTTTGTATTATTGTCCCAAGCAATTTATTTTACCTGATATCAGCCTATAGTTTACATACTTTTGCTTCCTTTGGTGTTTGACAGTGTAGCACCATACAATTCATTGATAAACCACAAACCTACACATAATTACTCTGCAGAATTGGCTGATAGAATTTATGTTTCAGTTTCCCTGCTCTGCACATTCCCTCTCTGTGATCGCCCACACGTATACACTCTTTGTATTTATCACTTCCTCTGTGGTGGGTTGGTAAGGTGACATTTAGACATTGGCATCGTTTAATTAATTTCTGAAAGCAACACCAGATCTTTGGGAGGACGGCCATGATGGATCAATGCATCAGGATTTACCTGCATTACTCTGTCATTCTGAATATGGTGTGTATATATATAACACATTCATCCCCAAAAGTGTAAAGTTATTTATTTTTATTTATTTATTTTTTGTTCTGGTCCAGGAGAGATTACTTTCTGAAGTCTCCATTCTCCACTGGTTACCTGGCAACAAGACTGCAGGAAGTGTTGTTGTCAACTTCAACTTTTTAATAATGGATCTAATAAAAGAAGATTCAACCTGTTAATCAGTGAGCTTTAATGGTGCCAGCAGGAAAGACATGTATTTCCATTGTACAGAGCCAGGCTATCCTGTTTTCCCCTTGCTTTACAGGTGTTATGCTAAGCTAAGCTAACTAGCCTCCTGTCTGTAGCTCGACGCCTCCCCACTCTCTCGATAGTTGTGGATTCGTAAACAGGAACATCCATTTCTTCAGTTTCCCTGGAGCTCTAATGTCTCCTGCATACACAGCTGACCTCTATTCACAAAATAATAGATCATGTGGAAACATACGGCTCCGCAACGGCCTGAGCAGCGTTCTTTAAGATTCGAACCGAGTTTTTAAACTTCTTAAACAGCTGTGTCTGCTTTTATCAGCGGTCCAATTCCTACACTTGGCTGTGGATCAGAATGATTCAGCAGAGTCCTTAGCCTCCACACTTGGCTCCGGTTCGCATGCAGGCTCACAACGTATGTTTCATTTCATAGTTTTTGGAACGCCGATGTCAGTAGTATAAAATAAAAATAAAAAGATGCATGGGATGCTATTACTCACCCAGTGAACTCTGTATCTGGAGAAGGGCTGTTATTTTTGTGAATAGGATTTTGTCTGTATTTAAAACAAAAAAAGGGGTACAGTTTTATTCTTATAAGTGATTCTCAAGTTTCTTTCTTGAGATTAATTATAAACATAATCAGAATAAATTATCATACTGTACATATTGTCAAAATAAGTTAAAGGCCTTTATTTGGAACTGGTGATTAATTCGATGGCTGCATCCGGATCCTACTAACCAGTACCTGCTACTAGTTAGCATCACTGCTGCTAATCTAGCTGCTACTATGTAGGAAGTTAGCTAGTAGAAGGCACATTTCTGACATATTACTGCAGCCATCTTGGCTGTACTACAGCAGCCATCTTGGCCGTCCTTTGAACCCAGATGTTCAAAGGACGAACTACAGCACCACTGGGAAAAAAATCTCCTGATGTAGAGTCACAAGTTAATTTTGGCAGAACTTGCATAATTGGTTAAGATATAATAGAGAATATCACACCTTTATATATGAATCAAACCCTGATATACAAGAAGAAATATCTGATATGATCAATATTATCATGGTTATGGAAAAATATCATATACATGTATGTAAATGGGGAAAAAATGGAAAAAATAAATAAAAATCTTTCATTCCTCTCTTACTCTTAGCTGAAAATAGTCATAGGATATATATATATGGCGAATGAGGCTCATGTTCCCTTTATGCCTGTTGAAGGAAGTGTTCAACATTGGTTCTGCTGCTTTAAACCGCCGGTCGTACTTTTTAATAAAAAATCCTGACCTTGATGCAACTGTTCTAAATGATTTCTGCCCCTATTATAAATTGCAGTTTCCATCTTTAATCATGGAAAAAAAAACTTCTCAGCAATATTATGGAGAAAGCAAAGCAGACAAACGTCCTCTGACCTTGACTCTTCTATGGATTGGTCTGGTCTGGCCTTTGTCTTTAAACAGCAGCAGGTAATAATGAAAGTCTGTGTTTTAGGGGCAATGAGAAAATGCAATAGCCTTGCATCTCAGTAATTGTGTGATAAAGTTTATTGATCCCACAAGGGGAAATTTTGGAAAATTATCCTCATGTAGGACTTGAATAGATTTTAGAATATGCAGGGAACGACGACATAGATGTAGTGATAACGACATATCTAGAGGTGGGGACAAAATATCAATATTACACTTCATCTTGCAATATTTCATCAATACACACATCAAATATCGATTTTCTTTTTTTTTGCGTTTTCAGGGTGTGACATATCAGACAGCTCTCAATCTCAAACACTGTTGTTTGTGTCAATTATACCCTTTTCATTTATATTTATGATTAATAATGACCGTTTCTGATAATTTTGTGTTGGAATTATGTGATGAAGAAAATGCATTTGGATCCTATAAATCTTGAAATATCCACTGCATTAGTGGTTTCAGGTAAAATGGGTTTAGTTAGATTGGGCATGCCATGTAATATTAGTATTGTGTGTATATACAGTATTGTCTCACCACCATAGAAACCATAAATTAATCAAATCACCTGTTTCTTGTCAAGAAGTTATGTCAATAGTTTAAAATCCTTCATAGTCATTAGCTCTAATTTCCAGGGGAGCTGGAACCCCAGACCTGAAATGGCCCATTTTAGACTGATGTTGGGTGGGTGGTTGGATAACATGGCTGCGAAAACATTAACATGTTAGGTTCTCCTGTGTTTTGAACATACGGGTTCAAAGGACGGCCAAGATGGCTGCTGTAGTACGGCCAAGATGGCTGCTGTAGTACGGCCAAGATGGCTGCTGTAGTACGGCCAAGATGGCTGCTGTAGTACGGCCAAGATGGCTGCTGTAATATGTCAGAATTGTGACTTCTACTGGCTAACTTCCTGCATAGAAGCTACTACTGAGGTCTTGGAGTAGAAGCTACTGGTTGGTAAGGAGCAATGCTAACTAGTAGTAGCTACTGGTTAGTATGCAGCAATCAAATTAATCAGCACACCTGCTCAATATATGTAAATATATGCATGTTACATGTAGATATTCTGCAGTATAACTTGATGCTGCTAAACCAAAGTGAGACTGGAACAAAAAAATCACAATAAATCGTAATAACACTCGTAGACTCCCGATACTTAGGAATCACAGTGCATATCCAATCAGCACCAGGTATCATGATGGTATTGAATCGGAGCTATCGCCCTAATAAATTTGGTGCAGAATGAGGAGGCCTGATGGTAATGGAGGTGCAGCAGTTAAATGTAGCTTGACTCTTATTGTTGGAAAACACACACAAACATGATCTCTCTGAAACATCCTGTGGTGGGATGCAGCTCTAGAGCAGCTTTTCAAACGAGGCCTTAATGCTGAGAGCTGCACAGTACTCCACATCCTGAAGTGGCACTTCTCTATCCTGCATAATTTCTGCCTTTTTTGTCCCGAGAAACGTTTCCAACAAGTACTGACCACTGAAGCTGTGCAATCAAAGATTCTCTTGGCCACTAAGTACTGATTTTCTGTCTAATTTTGCACCGTGCACCATTCATCATATATATATTGCTATCATTGATTCTTAAGCACTTCAAACCGAGGGTAAAAAAAAATCCAACATTATTTTTTCTGAATGCATTTGCAGAATAGCAGACTAAAATGTAAAAAAAAAATGAAAAAAGCGTGTCCCTCAGGGTGACAGATGGGGATTTGCATTTATCAAAACTGAATTCTTCTTAACCCACAATAAACCCACGGTGACTGGTGACCTCTCCGGGGTGTTTCCTTGAATTCTGCCAAATGCATGCCGGGATGAATAGATTATTTTATTTCTAATGGCCTGTGCTCTCTCTGTAGAGGTTGGGGGGATATTGAAAATATTCAACAATATTTTTTATTATAAGAATATGCTGTATTTTATTGTTTTTGCTGCTGCTGCACCTAAATGAGATTTAAAGCAGTAGAATCTGCATTGAAATGTGACAAAAATGCAGTATTTTAAGGAAAAGTAGGTCAAAAACCTAATATAATCCTGAACTATGTATGAAACAAGGGTTTTTAATGTGTATGTCATGTCTGTCATGCAAGTTTAAATCCATCTATTTGTTTAGCACTTATCATACAAAATATTTATTTACAGATGAATAGTTGAATTGAGCTGGAAGATCATTTGTCTTCGGTATTTTTTATATAGTTTTTGTATCTTTAAGAAAAAATGTGACGCTAACTTGAATTTTACGAACAAAAAATTTTAAGTTGATGTAATTACCAACACTACATAATCAACACCTCATTAATAATTGCAATTTTTGCAAATTTTGCAATTTTGTTTTATGTATCTTTAAGAAACAAAGGTTACAATAACTTGAATTTTATTAACAAAAAATTTGAGTTTAAATTACAAATTATATTGATGTAATTACCAATATATCATCAAAACCACTCATTAATTAATATTTGAAATTTAAAAAAATGGTTACAATAACTTGAATTTTATTCACCAAAAACACAAGTTTAAATTGCAAACAATATTAAATTGATGTAATTACCAAAATTATTAATTAACATTTGCAACTTAAAAGGTTCATTTAAATCAATAAATTGCATTTCTAACAAGAGTGCACACTAGGTACTTCTTGACCTAAAGTGTGTCAAGGATTTAGATTTAATGAGCTTTTACTATCTTTTTTATTAACTTTGATTAGGTTTTATTAGCTTGTGCAGCTCTATTCTCATTCCTTTAATTTATTAGATGCTGAACGACTAAAGAGCAGAAAGGAATTCTTGCTGCTGGACTCTTTCAGGAAACCTGTCCTGTGGTCACATTGTGCTGATTTTATAAACCTTGGACCTGTGGGAAATGAAAACCTCGTTCCAACAAAATAACAAAATACTATTGCGAAGTGTTATGTTTTATTATTTACCACAATCAATAGTACTACTATTATCATTGTACATCTGCCAATGTTTTTTCTCTAATCCCTGGAACAGCCTGCGTCTAAGATCTTAAAACCAGATCAGTTTTTACTTATTAATCCTGTTTAAAAACCTTCCTCTGGCTGCACAGGTGCTGCAGGAGTAAAGTTCATATCCATCACCACAGAGTTTTACAACGATCATTTTTCAGACTCTAGAATCCTGACTCAGCTCTGCAAAATCAGGTTCTTATAAAAAAATCTAACAATTCTGCCTGATTATTATTTATCTTGCTCTATTGTGATTTTTATATTATTATTAACCCACTATTGCATAGTATTTTCTAAAAAGCCGAGATATAAAATCTGTTTTTTACAGTTATGTGTGAAAAGGGGGCTTTTATTTTGAAGGACATACAATCCATGAGGTCACATGACCAGGATATCCCTATTGTTTGTCGACATTTGACATGTGAGCGTCACTGTCACTGGTCAGGATTTTGGAAAATGTTCACCAAATAAAAAATTGAACTCACTATCTGGGATAAGTAAACTTTATTTATTATAAATATATAATATATTTACAACACAAAAGAAAACACAGTTAAATTGTATGATGTGCAACAGACGATTATTTCCATTATCCAATAATCTATTTTTAAACAATTCAGTTAATTTACAGTGAATAATTTCACTGTTTTTCAGCAGACAAAATAAAAACTCATGCACACACACGCACACACACACACACACACACACACACACACACATACAGGAACAGATAAGACAAAGAGATTAATGAGTGCCATAGTGGTTTTTAACACCACACTGTTAACTTGACTAATGGGGAGGCCCATTAGGCAGCGCTGACAGTGTGATTGCAGAATACACCAGTACATTACATTAGCTATGACAGAGCAGTAAAGTTGAGAAGTTTTAGGCCTTCAACTCTAAGTCAGTCCAACCTCATGCATCTTCAGCCTGGAGGACAAAAACATCACATATTTTTCATGTCTGTCTCGTCCGGCTGCTGTAATGGAGAAACGAGATCATCAGAGGACAATGATTGTTCCTGGTGTTTTATATATAAATTTGTACATTAATCCAGGGCTGAAAATCCCATTTAATTGTTGGAGGGGGGACAATAAACCACCTCGCCTGTAACGCGCTGGGATTGGCTCCAGCAGACACCTGCGACCCAATGAGGAATAAGCAGGTATAGAAAATGAAAAAAAATCCTATATTTCCATAATAATCTAATCCTATCTTCTTCTATATCACTCCTTTACAACTTGTCCTGCAGATTTGAGCCTTCAGCATGTTTAAATGTTTTAAACAATAGCATTAAAGTAGTTATATTTATTAATTTATTTCCATATTTATTTATATTTATACATAATGAGCTGATGAACTCTTTTCCTGTTCCCTCCTCCCTCCCCCTAGTCGCTGTCGCCATGGTAACTATAGTTTAATATATTAGAAAAAAGTAAAAATGTAGAATTATTCCAGTATTGAATATAATTTTCTTGAAATATTATATTCCATTATTTCCATATTTTTTTAAATATTACAATGTTTAAGTTTTATATTAATGTCTTCATCCGTTATCTCATATTTTTGACTTTTTATCTCGTAATTCTAAACTTTTTTAAAAAAAAAAAAACTTGAATTAAGTAAAATTATTTCCTAATGGATTAAGATAATTCTAACTAAATGCAATATATCCATCGTATTGGTGAAATAGCACTATGCAATCGCACCTGTTTTTTTAATTGAAGGTTAAATTCAGAATGCATTTTTTTACATGTAATTTTTACTGGTCAAATATCCCAGTTGTGTAGCTGCTGGTGAGGAAATGGAGATGAAACCATTATATATTACATAGAAAACACATTTGAAATGTAAATTAACAGCCGCATCAGTGGATGAACTGGAGAAGCCTAATTATTGCATGTGTCCACATGCTCATTCTGCATTTCCTTTGCAGTCAAGTCATGAGACTGGAACAATAAAGGAGAGCTGTGAATCATTAGTGACAGAGGAGGGAGGTTAAGGAGACTGTCTATCAAAGTAGACATAGAATAGTTAAGATGCTCCGGTGTGTGTGTGTGTGTTTCTGCATGTGGGTGGGCACAGGAGGGGTGTGTGTGTGTGCATGCATTTGCATTATAATTCAACGTTTAAATGGATAATTCACCTTGATGTTGTGGAGGCAGTAAACGGCGACGCTCAACGGTGCAAACAATGATGTTTTTTTTAGATTCCTGCAGGAAAATGTAATTTTGATGCCCTCCCTTTTTTTTTTTTTGCAGAAAGAGGTCTGAGAACATTGGTGCAGGGTCATCTCCAGGTCAGAGCCGCTGGAGCTAATAAAGATTCAGAGTCTGGCTGCAGGACATTTGAGGAGGGTGGATAATTGCCATTTTGGGGGCTTGAACTTTGTTCCTTCAGCTGAAGGATCTTTCTTGTGTCATTAAGCAACCGCAAGTGTCCCGAGAAGTTTCAGATAAAGTGCATAAAAATGCAATTGTTGTTAAACTATAGACTTTTAATTGACATCATGCTCCCGTTGACTTTAACCTTGGGCTTGGAACTGGTCAGTGAATCATATTCGGGGCACAAAATCCCTCTAAAACTACTTATCAAAACCGTTTAACTCTGCAGGAAATAATAGTAATCATGAAATTTTAATTATAGGCTGATCAGTGTTGTTATTCATCCGTAGCAGCAGGTTTTCATCACTGATGTGGGATGGATTCTCCTCATGTTGGGTAAATTATTGCAGGAACATGACCATTATTGAGTTTATATAATCAATTAATCAATCTTCATTTGTGAAAGTGAAACATGGACAGTTTTTAGTAGATTAACTGTTCTAAACAAAATGCAGTGACAGTAACCTGGAGCTGAATTTAAATCCACTCACAGCTGTTTAAATGAAGTTGGAAACTTCCAGCATGCTGGAAGTTGGAAAACAAACCTTCAAAATAAAAGCACAAGCTAAACCATGCAGGTGGAGGGTGATGGTAAATATATTGTGTAATTACATGAATCATTTAGTTACTGGATGAACAAACTAACAAAGAAATGAACAAAAAGCTGCTGCATGGTGGTTTTTCTTTCACTTTTTTCAAGTGAATTGTTTAAAGTTTCCATATTAAAGAAATTGAGATTAGATTTTTATTATTATAATTATTATTATAATAAGAAGGTGGAGGCGTTCAAGGCTCTTTTTTTAGCACCTACACTATAGTAAGGTGATTTTTTTTATAGATTAGAACAAAAATTAAAACACAGGATAATTGTATGATGTGCAACATTATTTTCATTATCTTATAATCTATTTTTTAAACAATTCAGTTAATCTGATATAATTCCAGTCTTCTTTGTAGTGTAACCTTAAAAACTTGATACCAGATAAAAAAAACTCCTTAAAAAAGTTTTACAAAATTAAGAACACATGCTATCAACAGGTTTTCTATTCCAGGTAGATCATATTATTACAATGTTTTGTTCTTTTGGTTACACCATTTGACATTTTGTCTAAAAATCACACAAAGTCATGTTTTTTCCTTAAAAAATACACATTTTTACAAACTACAAACAAAATACAAACGTTTAAAAAATAAAGCAACATTAACACACAATGTACATTTATAGAGATCTGATGAATGCTTAAAAGTTTTCTATGAATATGAAATCCAACAGGTGGTGTAATATATATATATATATATATATATATATATATATATATATATATATATATATATATATATATATATATATATATATATATATATATTCTCAAGCATCTTCATATCAGAGACGTCTTTAAGATTGCAGGAGATCTAAGATAGAAATTACAGATGTCATTTATTCTCCTTCTTTTATTTTGTGAATCCTCTCCGGAAGTGTGTAGTTTAATGCGTCTGGTTTGAGTCTGATGTGTCTCACAGCTGCTTCACTTTCTCCAGACGCAGCGGCTGAGGGGGAGCTGCGCTCCCTGCTCCGGGATTTCTTTTCCTCTGATGGACTTTATATATTCATATATATAAAAAAAATAATAATTAAAATAAAAAAACAAGAACATGCAGTTAATCTCCCACCGCATCCACTCCACGTGCGTAAATGAACCCGCTCTGACGCGCTCCAGCGTTTCCAGCGCGTTTTGATGTGTTTTACGTGTTTGCGCTCCACAGTGAGGTAGACGCTTCCAATCTGGGCACATTTTTACGCGAGCGTCGGCGCGTGATTTCCTCGCCGTGGATGCGGGTGTCGGGGTGCGTGTGTGAGCCCTGCGGGACCGGGACCAGCCTGTCGTAGCCTGGGCGTCATGCTGCTTTCTCCGCTTCTTCACAAGTGGATGAGGAATATTTCTCCGGAGATGGAGATGCGGCTTCTGCTGCTGCTGGTGCCGGTTTTGTGCCTTTTCCCTCTGACAGCGGCGGCTCCTTCTCTGAGCAGCGAGCAGCTGGACATGGGGGTGGTAAGTTTTTATGTATTTAACATTTTTCTACCTTTTTCTCCCATCTCTAAGATCGTAAGTTACCTGCTTGTTGGCGCACTTCCACGCTGTTTTCTCCCTCCTTGCGCTACTCTTTCTAAACGCCCAAGTGCTGCTGTCTTCTCTCCCCAAAATCTACTTGCTCTGAATGTTAACGCCGCTCTGCAGTCCAATGCACCGGCCACCAGTGTGAGGGAAACACACGGAGAAATAAAAAAAAAGGTGCATTTCGAGATTTATTCTCAAAAGAAGAAGAAAAAGTATGTTTCTCAAAAATAAAAAAAGCGTATTTGTGCTTATTATCGAGCTCTTCCTTGACATCATGTGCTGCTGCTGCTCACTGGGACCAAACTCACTTATTTTTTATTTATTAAAGCTCATGATTAGACCAGTGGTGCATTTCAAACTTCAGCGTTTTGAAGGAGAATCGATTTTCTCCTGATTATGGGAGAGAAACGTCAGGAAACTCCAAGAAATGACTGCTGTTTTGTGATGTTTGTGCGTGTTCAAGTAGCTTTTCAGATTATTAATTATCACCATAAAACAGTGAGTGAACAGTTCATTGAATGAAGGATGAAGGCATTTAACCCTTTATTGCATAGAGTTACCATATGGTAACAATTACTTTCTTATTTTTTCTAAGAAGCTGTGATATAAAAGCTGTGAAAAGAGGACTTTTATTTTGAAGGATATAATTTATGAGGTCACATGACCAGGATATCCCTATTGCTCATTGACATTTGACATGTGAGCATCGTTGTCATCGAAGGTTCTTTTATTCAGAATTTTGGAACATTTTCACCAAATGGAGTCCTATTGACAGTATGTTCACAACTTTTTCTTCCATATTTTTTTTAAATATATCTAATATTTAGGCCATTTTAAATCATAAAATCATTTTAAACAAGTAACACATCATGCAATAGAGGGTTAGAAACCCACACAAAGCAGCAGAGGCTGCACATCATCATCACTCTCATCATTGACATGCAGCAGGTTTGGCAAACAGCTCAGTGCAGGGTTAAAGGTCAAAACGCACCTGCACCAACTAGTTGTGGTGTGTAAGCAGCCATTGATATTCTCTGCTGCTCATAAAACACTAAATGTTCAGCCTCCGGTTTCTTTAAAAGTAAATTTTTATCTTTTATAATTGAATTCACAGTAAAACATGGACATGGCAACTCTCAATACGTATTCTACTATATACTTATAATACTAATTCAATACTTCTCCATTCCGTCAGTGAACAAAACCATTTGGTAAATGATCATGTTCATGTTTAAAGCTTCATATTCTCCCTTTAAATAATCACTCATTGACTTTTGTCATGGATTTAAATGTGCTTTGTCTATTTAATTTGAGTTAAAGTGATTAACAGCATGAATTGGTAGGCTGGACATTAGTAGGTTTATCCTACTACTGACATGGTCTTTTTGCTGATTTTGTATTTTTTGTGTTTTTTTGGTTGTTTTTGATCTTTGTTCTATGTCTGTAGATTATTAATTGTGATTGTTTTAGCTCATCTAAGAGGAGTTTTGTTCTACTCAATGAATGTTTAAATGAATGAATTGCCCTTGCCATTATTTTCTAATGGAAAATCAGTAATCGAATATATTTTTTGCCTTGGTGACAGTTGTGGAAAGTGATCTATGGTCTATGTTCAGTGAAGCTTCTACTGCAGGTGACCAGACTCTATCACTGTTTCCATCACTCCCTCCTCTTGGGATTGAGGTTTTCTTAACAAACACTTGCATTTTCCACATTTCCTACCTGTGAAACTCTGATCAGTGCTGAGGTGGATGACACCAACGCTGACATTGGAACGTGGTCCGTTGCACCTCTGCGTCTTTCTGGATTTCCAAAAGGTCAGTTTGAGCACATCTGACGGGGCGTTCATCATGTCCTGTACTGTAGCTCTGGCCAAAATAATCAAAGCCTGGAAACAGGCTATTACATCAACAGAATATCCGTCCTAACCTTGGACGTGAACTTCCTGTCTATTTTCTGAGTTGCATCCCAACTAAAACCCTATTTTCAGCTTTGCATTTGGAAATTTATCAGAGAAAAAACATCAACTATTGATTTTCTGTCTATGGGAGTACGTTTTTATCTTTGGTTTCCTTTCTTTCCTTTTTTTAATAATTAACATGCAATTGCTAGTCAGGGAGATAGGAGATTTATTCATAAATCTTGAGGCAATCACTGTTATCGGACTTTAAAGCCCACCTGAAACAGCATTTTGGAGAGTCTGAACTTCTGTTTTGTGGCATCATTCCAGCACAAACTTTATACAGGCGGAGTTTGATTGGACCAGTGATAAGTGGACGTACTAATTGGCTTGGATTATATCATGGCCTTGATTGACAGGTGGATGTAATGTATTTACGCTACCGTCAAAAGTTTGGGGTCACCCAGAAAATTTAGTGCTTTCCATAAAAAGTTCCACTTTTATTCACCACCACGAGTTGCAAAATGAACAGAAAATATAGTCAAGACGTTGACAAGGTTAGAAATAATATTGTTTTCCTTCAGTTTTCTATCTTCTCTAAGCAGCTAAACTGTTTCCAGCTGTGCTAACATGTTAGCATCAAGGGTTTTCTAATCATCCATTAACCTTCTGATGCAATGAGCAAACACATTGTACCATTAGAACACTGGAGTGATAGTTGCTGGAAATGGGCCTCTATACACCTATGTAGATATTGATGCACCAAAAACCAGACGTTTACCACATTAGTAATGTATAGAGTGGATTTCTGATTAGTTTAAAGTTATAGTCATTGAAAGAAACAGTGCCAAACTTTTGAACAGTAGTGTATACAATTAGGGAACGACTGCAAGTGCCATTTTTTTCTTTTTTTTTTTAACCAGAAGAAAATTCAATTGAATTTTGATGAAAGTTTCTTCTCACCTTTGAAAATTCATGAATGTGCTGTGTCTTGCTGACATGTTGGCCTTAGTCACACAAACACATCAAAGTACCCTTCGTCTTCTTTTTTCTTCTTTTCATTCAGTGAACCATGACACTAGCAGCGATATCATCAGAGATTCCTCCATTTACTATGGTGGAGAAAACACTATTCAAGGTAGAAGTGTCCTGCATTTCTACAGAGCTGAGTGATACATGCAGGGTCACTGTTCTTGTTATAATGTCTGAGATGCCTCGCACCACTCTGTGTGCCAGTAAATGCAAAGAAACTACCAGCTGATGGACACTGACCTTAAAACGTCCACAGACTCGCACTAAATATTCTTCCTGGAGGAAGTAAGACAAGTTAGCATTGCCCTACGTGTTAATCTTCTTTCCCCTGCTTACAGAATGTTGAAAAACTCTTAAAACATTCATTTCACTTGATATTCTGCTTGTCAAACAGCATAAAAAAGTCTAAACATTCCTTTGCTCAAAGCTCCAAATGCACGAAAAATATAGAATCTTTCATACATCTTATTTTTTCCAGTTTGACGACTGGTGTGATAACCTTTTAAATATCAGACTCCGTAATCTGGAAGCACGGCTTGCATGCTGCCTCTGTTCTGTTTGCAATTTCCTTCTTCTCGGAAAAGAAGAGCAGCGGTTGTGGTGACACATTTTCACAGTAAGAAAAATGACAGAAATATCCCCAGAAATTTCTCCAACCACCCCTTTTTATCATAGTCCATTTCTCTGCTGTCCCTTGCGGTAATCTTCTTAAGTAAGATATCATTGTTTCAATAAAATATGGCTTAATACACTGCTTCTGTCACATTTTCTAGGGTAAACATGACCAGCATTTCCACCCAGTGTATATCTAATTTTTCTACACACTTTGAAAAAGGGGCAACTAAAAAGTAGCTCGAAGTTCGGTCCTATAACATAGAGTGAGATTAGAATAACTTTTTATTATAAGCCAATCTAGGATTTATATAAATACTGTTCTACCACAGGGAAATGCACAATCATTGAGAAACTGAGCCCAGCTGTGCTAACATGTTAGCATCAAGGGTTTTCTAATCATCCATTAACCTTCTGATGCATTGTACCATTAGAACACTGGAGTGATAGTTGCTGGAAATGTTCCTCTATACACCTATGTAGATATTAATGCACCAAAAACCAGATATTTGCAGCTAGAATAGTCATTTACCACATTAGTAATGTATAGAGTGGATTTCTGATTAGTTTAAAGTTATCTTCACTGACAAAACAGTGCTTTTATTTCAAAAATAAGGAAATTTCTGAGTGACCCCAACTTTTGGACAGTAGGGTACTTAAAAAAATGAAGTTTGTAGTGTCATAACTACATCTCTGACATTTATAACAAACCAAATCTTTTAAAAACTGGTTGAAAATTGAGGAAGTCTTGGTCATTTAAAAGAACCATTAAAATACATTGTTATGGGTGAGTGAACTCCCTGTAGTAAGATGGCCACCATTCCCACTCACAACCAGGGGAGAGGCTCATAAATATTCATGACACATATACGTTCTTTCTAGAGGTTGAAGCTTAAAAGAGCTTGATATATATTTTTTTGGTCCTTAAAACCACAAATCTATCTTGTTAGGGATATTAAAACTTCAAATGGAATGTGTACGATTCGAGACCTTTAAAGGCAAAAATGTTGGATGTTTCTGTGCCAAGAAACCACAAAAGACATGAAAGTGCCTTTCAAGTTTTATCATTTTGAACCAGTCACACAGCTTGACCTGTTTTTTATGAGTTAACATGTGGAAGGACCTTGGGACAGTGCCTGCAGGTCCAGGATAGGTCTCATATTTTCTTTTTTTTCCCGGGGTTGGGTTTAAGATTCTTTCCTTCAACCTATAGAAGGAACAGACAGGAACTATTTTTGCTGTTGAACCTTGAAGAGCCTCCTTCAAAGGTGACATGTGACTCAAAATGGGTAGTAAAAGTAAGTTAATTTAATTTGGAAAAAGGAAACACACCAATGTTAACCCTCATGTTGTGTTGGTTTCATGTTAATCAATTTGGTGTCCCTGGCCAAATTTGACTGTTCCATTAAGACTCGTCATAAATAATATATATAATCACCTGGTTATTTATGGCCTGTATGTCTCATTAATCTGAACCTGTACATCTTGAATTTGAGTTGTAAAAACACACAATTTATGGATTATAACTTAATTATAAGAAATGATCAGATAAAACATAGTCTACTGTTTATCACAGACTACTTTGGGTCAAATTTACCAAGGACATTTGTTTTGAAACCATTTAAAGTGTGTGTGTGTGTGTTGGTTTCGCTATATTTGTGAGGACCAAGTATTGAGGAACAACCTTTTCTGTGAGGACATTTTGGGTTAATAATGCTGCAATTAACTCCACACTCCGGTGTGTGTGTGTTTAGAAAGATTAAAATTACCATGTTCATCAGAATTATTAAATATATAATCAATAGCCTTATTATGTAGACAAATGTAGATGTAGCTGAGTTTGATTTCTTACATTAATTCTGGTCGCCCTCATTCTTTTTCATTCTTCCTCGGAAACACCAAGAGTGTACAAAAGTTGAATAAAACACACAAAACTGTGGGTACATTTTTACATTTTTTTTTGGTGCTGAAATCCTCTTTGTGGACAAAATCATGGGGTTTAAAGAAAGTTACTAAGTGCTCATTAATCGACTTCATTGGTGGTTAAAAACAGAGATTCTCATGTGTGATAACTGATGGTGATGTGAAGGCAGTATCTCGACAACATAATCCTACTGCAGCTCCCAGTTCATAATGAAAGACAGACCGAGAGAGGGAGGATCAATGATGAGTAGTTGGCAGATGACTGATTTCTTGTCACTAAGGTGCAGCAGGGAGCCAGAGGACACACAGAGAGCATCATTCTGCGCCAGTGGGAGGGCTGTAAAGTACAGATTAGATGATTATACTCATAATTCTTTGTCTACAGTCGGTGTGTGTGCTTGTGTGTGTGTGTTGTGTTTCGTCAGCAGGAGTCCTATCGTAACTGCAAATCACGCTTTTGGACTTTAAACGCAAAAAAAAAACCTGCCATCCAGCCACAAAACAATCCTCCAGATCTGTGTCGTTGCTCCTATGCGGTCCCATTACGCTCCAATGCAGCGATGCTCCATCACTTGGCATTTAGTTGAGGTTGTGAATCTGGAATGTATGGTGTGTGTGTGTGTGTGTGTGTGTCCTCATACCCGCATTACACACACGCACACACACACAGTCCTTAAGTAACTGGACCACACACTCGAGCACAGATGAGAGGTATTCATTTTATAGCTTCGCTGCTGTCCGACTTGATCTATCGCTGCACGGCACTGATTTGCAATTTAGGAAAAAAAAGGAAACTGAGTCATCTAATTAAAATGGAAGGAGCCTCTGTCTGTTTGTCTGCCCGTCTCTTTGAATATGTGTCCTTCGATTTTTTTTCCCGACGAGCGTTCATCCGTTCGACTTCACACTTGGCAGGTGTGTTGCTGAGGAGTCGGGGTAAGTGCGGTGACGAGTGTGAAGTTGTTTGGATGAGCGGTTCTCGGGGGAAAAAGCTGCAGGCAGTAACACCAGAGGCCAAGCTTTTGAAAGGGCAATGCACCAGTGCTGGTTTATGTAGTTCATAGTGATAGTGTTGCATTTTCCCGGGATGATTCGTAGAGGCGTGAATTAGAATAAGAGACTAGAATAACTTCCTTCAAGGCACCTTTTGATGGGGAACGCAATCCATTTGTCTAACAATCAGGGCGCTGACACTGGACTTTTATACACTTCCAGTTCATGGCACCAGTTGGTGTTTAGCCAAGAGAAGATGCTCCTTATCCATTGTTGTCATTTACCTACCTAGACAGGTCCTATGACATGATGCAACGAGTATTCAATTAGTTTTCTGTTTCCATCCCTTATGTTAACAGGTCGGTTTTGACCCCTATCAACCAATTAGTTTCTTGGTTACCTTGTTAGGTTTCGTTAACTATGAAAATGTTGGTTTTAATATTTTTGGTGTGAGTCTCTGGGTCTTTTTTTGTCAGTACACCTCTCGATTTAAATTTTCACAAATGGTAAAACGAACCTCAAGAGAATCATATATAAATAAAAGGTTGTTGTGTGATCTGACTATTCCTGAGGGGGATTAGAACACATCTCTTGAATAAATTAGTTTTATTTTTTTAAATAAAGATTTAAATGAAGATCAGAACAAGTCAAACCATAAAATATGGATTTGCAAAGTCAAACAACCAATCAAGAAAATCAAACAGATAAAAAACTAGGTCCAAAAATACTAAAATCAGAGTAAAACGGTGTGTAAGAACTTGCATGTCTGTGTGTGTGTGTGTATGTGTGTGTTTAGTACCAGATTTTCTCCTTTGATGAGCAAAAACATGCTGACCAGATCAGCAGCTGATAATTAGCATTTTGCATTAGAGTAGATTCATCCACCTGTGCAGGTTTATTCATTAAAGAAAATGGGACATTACACTTTTAAGGCTATGCAAGTGTGTGTGTGTGTGTGGCAGGGAGGAAAACCACACCCTGCCAGTCCATTACTCAATCTCATTTTGCGGTTTAATTTCTTCAATGAGAACACCATCTGGCCTCATTTCCTCCGGAGGAATGCTACTGCTGCTGAACCTTCATCACTCCCCCTGCTCCCAAATCAAAAATGATGAGTTCTGATCAAGTCTTGAAAAGGAGCAACAATCGTCTGCAGCAGAACTATTGTTCTGATATTCATTATTGAGTCCCTGCAGGATCTCACATCTCAGAAGGACCTTTTTGGTGATTATGACAAGTCTGACATTCTTCAACTTGTGGTTTTTACCGATACGTTCGGGTGCAATTTGCAATCCTTTTGGGCTATTCGGAAATTAATCATATTAGTTTGTAATCAATGCTAAGTTGCTTGGGGAAAAAATATGGCTCACTAATGCTTGTATGTTAAGTAATCAAGTGAAAGAGAAAATCAAAGTCCCAGAAAAACAAATGTAAATAAAAACTGGTTTCATTTCTAAACCCAAAGAGCTTTCACCAACAAATTTAAATATGAGCTTCTTTGAATCCCAACTAATTTTCCTCGAGTACCATTAGTTCAATAAAGCTTGAATGGTTCCGAAATCTTTAGCGTGGAGTGCAAGATGGAAAATGTTCATTTTTAATAATTCAGTTTGGTTCAGAAGGGTATAATTGGGAAATCATTTCATACATAAGCCCTGATTCTCCAACAGTGCCACCACCCTCATTAGCACTGCACTTCTCTGAAATTTGTGTACATTTCACAAGTATTATATTCAGCCCCCTCATTCTCTCCATCTCTCAACTTCCATTTTCCTCCTGCTCCTCATATCGGAGGCTTTCATGTACCAGCACATCATGTTTTTTTTTCAGATTACACTCAGAAACCCAGTGATAGAGGGGACTCGAAGAGGAAACTGGATATGCTGGCAGTCAGTGGGAAGGAGCTGCATTGTAATAACTGGGGTCAAGAGATGAAGATACATGCTAATGAAGAGATATAAATGATTCTGCCAAGAAATGACTGATTTCTTCATTCTGTTAGTCTATTGATTATTTGCACTGTACACAACAGTAAAGTAGGTGATTAAGTAGATCCAGGAATCTTAAACTGGTTCTCCAGATGTAAATTTGTTATTATACTCTCAGTATGGATCATTAGGATACTTTTAGCACCGCTGTCCCACTTCCATTAAGCAGTATGACCTTCTGTCTGCTGAAATGCACTGTGGGACTCCTATTGAGGGCGAGGACATTATTTCAGGAACAATGTCATGTTGGAAAGAACTGGAATATTGGAGCCTCTATTTCTCCATAACTATGACAGAGAGTGACTGTCCAGCATGTACAGTGTAGCCTCAGCTTCTCAGGAAGAGGGGAAAGCTTTAATCAGTCCTTGAATCGGCTTCCAATCCGATCTGTCACGTCAGCCTTGTTAAGTGTAAAAGGTCTCCAGAGACATCCAAGTTTTTTTTAGGAGATTGTCAGTCTTACAGATGAGTTCATGATTTCTGTTAAAAAAAATGGTGAGATCTGTCACAAATTCAACAAGGGTCGTCCAGCTATTTAATTGGCTTCACTGTGGCATGGAGGTGTGAGACTGATCTGTGTCAGCTGCAAGATTTCTGTCTGATGCTGGTCTGTCAATTTATATAAAGCCTGACAGTAACAATCCAGAACTCGACATGCTGTAGATTCTCGTTGATTTAACAGTAAAAAAGAATTGTAAAATAACTCTTAATCTCTGAAGACGCACCCCCTTTTTCAGTCTTATTTGCAAAAATGGTATTCCCATTTGTAAGTAGCACAGTTCCCACATGTCACATGTCATTTAAAAGCCCTTGCTATTGGCTATCAGATTTGGATGGTCTCGTCATGGGAAATTTCCTTTGGGTTCCATCGCTGTCCATCAAACCAAAACTTTTATAGTTGGTCCTTACTGGCTTTCAAGCTGGCTATCTCCAGACCCCATGCTTCAGTTGGCTCATTCATGGTTTCAATTGATGCGAAACAACTTCGAGACCATAATTGTTGAGTTATTTGTGCATAAAAACCAAACGACTGTAGCGTAGTATTACGGTTAATGCCTCCCTGCTGCTCCCCCATTCGTGGTACAGTGTGTCTTAAGACCGCTGTAAATATAATAGCATGAGATACACTACCATTCAAAGTTTGTGGTCACCCAGGCAACTTAGTCTTCCATGAAAAGTCACACTTTTATTTACCGCCATGAGTTGTAAAATGAATAGAAATTATTGTCAAGACTGACAATTTTTGTATTTGAAATAATCAAAGGAATGTCATTTTTCTAGCTTCTCCAAGCAGCTAAACTGTTTTCAGCTGTGCTAACATGTTAGCATCAAGGGTTTTCTAATCATCCATTCACCTTCTGATGCAATGTACCATTAGAACACTGGAGTGATAGTTGCTGGAAATGGGCCTGTATACACCTAAACCAGACATTTGCAGCTAGAATAGTCATTTACCACATTAGCAATGTATAAAGTGTATTTCTGATTAGTCTAAAGTTATCTTCATTGAACTTCAGTGCTTTTCTTTCAATAATAAGGACATTTCGCAAAGAACATAAATCAGTAGATTTTCATTTTAGTCATATTTTTGTTGACTGCAACTGTGAGAAATGGCTGAATCAGAAATTATATCCAATTGGTCAAATAATTTGGACTGCAGACCGACTCAACAGATGATGGGCAGTGGTCAGGTAATTGTCTTGTGATACAATTGAAGAATTCCCTGCTTATCAATTATCTTGGGTTGGCTTTGTACTGGCATTGCACTGGTCCACACCAATTAATAAGGCCTTCTGTTCAGTATTGGTGTTGGTTGAGATGAGTGGATCATTCATTCAACTCAGTGATGATTTGGTGTTGAGTTTGTGGGATTTACAAAACAGAACAATGCATATACACATCTTAAAAAGCCGAATTTTTACATTCTCTACACATGTAGTTTTGTTTTGACCAAATGCTTTTGTGTAAAATCTATATAGACAGAATTGTCTAAGCTGAATAACTTTCTTCTCCTAGTTTCTCATTGGCACAGACCTGTTTCATGACTGTGAGTGTAGGCTGGAATCGAGCTCCTTCACTCGTGGGCTTCCCTTGTAGCAAACCCCAAATCAACTCCATGTGGTCGTCCTATTTTAACCCAGGCATCCCACCCCCTTCCAGTCATATACCACATCAAGGCTTTGGTTTCCATTGCCATTCAAAGGATTGACCAGATCTTATAATTACGGTGGTTTCTGGAGTTGTGCTGCTTGCATGTAGAAGTTAAAATTAATCCAGAGACCCACCAACTGAACTGGTGGAAACCCCAAAGCATCAACTGAACTCCTCAAAAGTTTGTCATTTAAAACTGGCAGAATTTTAATAAGAGCAGCATGGAGGCATATGTACATGTATATGAAGATAAAAGTAAAGGCTTTTCTTAAGAGGCATACCGATTTTCATCTCTGACCTTGGCAGAAAAGTGATGGGCACTTGTGACTTCCAGATTATTTCTCAAGGACAGCCTCCCCCCCCGCTGCAAAAAGAATAATAAAAGAATAAGGGCCAAGTGAAGGAAATGCAAAATGGTTTCTGAGGGACTGTATTGATGCATGCTTTGCAGTTAACTTTCAGTGTATGCTTTCAAAACGAGGGCATGTTTATACTGTTAAGTGGAATATGGGAAGACAGAGACAGATTACACAATTGGGAGACATTGGGCTTTTGTGAGTAATGTGGTTAAAAATTCTAATACAAGCAAAATGCAATGAGCATTAAAGCATACAAATCAGGTACAGAGAGTGGAATCACTTTGTTGCACAGCACAATAGAGCCACATTAATTTGGAGAGTGACTGTTACATTCAAGATTATATCTTGAGGTGCCTATTAGTTCAGCACTTATTCATTGGCTAATTAGGTATTTGCAGTTTATTTCCTCTCTTCAGCCCATGGGAGACAAACAAAGTTATTTCTCAGTAGGCCTCTCCCTAATTGACAATTAAACTAATTACATACCCTCCACAAAGGGAACAAGTCATTTAATGATCAGTCTGTTTTTTTTCTCAAATACTGTGAACTTTATATCTAATTACATAGCAGTGACATCAAAGTTAAGGATCACAGCAGAAGAACAGACGTTACTTCCAGTATGTGTAATACTTGCATATTAAGATGCACTAAGAATAAGCAAAATAAATGACCTTGAACGGTTATTAACTCTTTATTACTTGTAAATAAAGTAATAAAGACAACAAAACAGGAAGTGATCTTAAAATCTCTTTATGAGCTTGAGTCTGGATAAGAGATCTTTATGGGTCCTGGATTTTTGACCCAATCTCAATCTGACTGGTAAAAAAAAAAGAAAACCTACCTGGACCCAATGTACATTTATTAAAAATCATGATAATTTATCAATAAAGCACCACTGGTTGAAAAGTAAAGCAATACATGTTATGCAACAATATCGTAATATAAAATTTTGGATATTGCCCAAGCCTATTATAAAACATATTTAGACATCTTATACTCATAGTTTACATTTAACACTCTCATCTCATGTCAAAAAAGTACTTTTTGATTATTAAGCACCACAGGATCAGAGCTGATGTAGTATCCTGTCAGGAATGACTCATATAAGACCTACTGCAATATAAAAAACACTGCACACAACCTGATTAGATGAATTTGTAAACTGGGAACGCAGAGAGCCCTCAAGCAACTGTTCTCCTTCTTGAATATGCACATTGTTGGTGGATACGCTGATTTTCTCATAACCTTTTTCACAAATTACAAGTATTACAGCCATTTGCTTTAATAATAATGGAATTTAATTAACTTTTGTTGTGTGTGTGTTATAATGGTGGTCAAAGAAAAATGGTTGTTTGGCTATAGAATACAGCCTTCTTAATCAAAATCAAATCTTAAGGTCACATGCAGAAATGCATTCTAGTTCACTGTCTGAATATTTAGCATGCTGTGACTGTGTATCGATTTTATTTCAGATGCTGGCATTTATTTAATTTAGAGGTGCAAAACAAATCCTCAGTTCTGACAGGATGTCTTTAAGCCTCGGTTCCTTTTACGCTTCTCATGTTTATTAATATGGGCACAGAATTGAAATGCCTGTATGGGTCTGTGCTAAGCCTGAGACGAGTGTGAAGAGAAGAGTGTGATGTAAGCTCACTGTACGTAGGAGCGTTTTATCCTGAGAAGGCAATCGCCCTCCAGGTCTGACTTTGTTTTTTGAGTGAAACCTTATGGCAAGGATTTTTGGTTTTAGCAGAATTTGTCTTAAAGGTCCCACTTTTCTGTGTTTTATTTGAAGATTTATACCCCTGGCATGATATATTTGGGGTTTGATGTACAAAAATTTAGGTCAATATAAGTTTTACAGGGCTCTCTCCAGTGCCTCGCTGCCGCTCTAGAAAGCAAACCTTGTTTTTTGGCCTGCGTCATTAATATTCCTGAGCCTTTCTTCTGAAAGGCTGACAGGTATCTGAGTGACAGATGCTGAGGCCAACCACAGCCGACAACTCACCAGCTCCTGAAGATACATGGGGGAAAATACACAAAAACTATTAAAGCTGCAAACAGCATTGACAGGCCCTCGCTTGTATTTAATAAGTGGAATGAAATTGATGTGTCATCAATACACAAGTAAAAACAGGTCACTTCCTGTTACTGCCAGGGGCACCATGAGTAAAGAGGGAAGTCAAGATATCAAAACACTCAGGGTGGAGCCATGGTCACGTCCAGTAAGTTTACAACCGTTTGGATAAAGTATGAGGGCGTGAGAGACGTTCAAAGTCAGATGGCGAGTTCCGAAACGATGACCGAAAATGGCAGGGCCGCCACAGCCAGACTACCTGACTGAGAGAAAAGGATTTAATAACTTTTAATCACACATGCCTAGAGATCATACTGGCCAAGTTTGAGGGGGATACGATAAAATCCCTAGGAGGAGTTTGTTCAGATTCGAGGTGTGGGAATCGCCAAAATCACGACATTTGGTGAAACTTCAATTCAAGATGGCCGACTTCCTGTTGAGATATCACAATGTTGTTAGGTAGCTTTTTTTGTGCATCTTGGCATGATTAAGGTGTGTACTGAATTTAGTGATGATCGGGAAAACTTGCACCTATGCGGAGGTTTTTTAGAGAATTTCCAGGGGGCAGACCAATAGAACATGTACATTTTTCACCAAATGTGTTGAGTTTTGAGGGATAGGCAGGTCCTCAAAAAAGAAATGAATGTTGACTAAGAACGATAATAATTAGAAACGGTACAGTTTCAATAGGACCTGTAGATGATCGAACCCTAATAAAAACTCTACCTGAGCTGAGTAGGAAATAAATACCATATGAGCCACTTTTTTTTTGTACAACCCCTCAACCTTATCTAGCATCAAAAAACCATGCAAGTTTATATTTGCATGATATGGGGACCTTTTAAATGAACTCAAAGATTCAGTTTTTAATGAGCTTAGAAAAGAGAAGGTAGAAAAGCTTTTAGAAGAAAAAAACACCCTGTGGACGGCTGCTTTGTGCTGCAACATGTGGAATCTTACTCTGTATTTTAACATGCATAAGTACCGTCTAAGTTTTTATGTTTTTCACCTTGAAATAGCCTGAATTGGAATAAATCTGAATAATGGCTATCTAACTTTTCACCAGGAGAGTTTTTTGGATCTTTTATTTTATGGAAATGCTTTCATTGGAAAGGTTGGGATCTATAAATATTGGGCATTTGTAATTATGATCTACTAAAATATTAAAAAAGTAAGTTTTCCTGTTTCGATTTCAATTTTCGGAGTGCTTTGCACGTTTTAATACATTTGTGCTGAATGTGGAATTAGAAGGAAGGTGCATACTTGCATCACTTTGCAGAACCAACCAGGTACTATAATTATGCTTACTTAAAGCTGCTCCATTGTTTGATGTACTGCTGAGGTCGACACAAACCCAGTGGCTCCACAAACTAAGCTATACTTAGACCTCTGTGTTTCTCCAAACTCTTATCTATGGGTCTTATCAGATTTTCTCAGCATGATACAAAACTTATCCATTATATTCAAGCACTGTAGGGCTTTCTCTACGCTTTATCTTGCTTTTTCTGTATTTATTCCTTGAACGCGGGCTTACTAAAATATTTACTTTCCATCTTTACCATCTCCCACCCTCCTGTGCAATTGTCAAGCAGATTTGGTTAGATATGGAATTTCTGCCTGAGGTGAAAACAGAAAACTATTCTGTAGTTTCCTTCTATGCATACAGTAACATCTACTCATTTATGCATGCATGTTAGTAGCGTCCCAATCCTGTGATTGTTTGGTTGGTGCAATTGTTATTTGCTGTCTTTAGTATCCTCCATCACTTAGGGTGCTTTCAAACCAACAGCAGTTGGTGCACAACAAACAGTCCATTTAAACCAAATGTGCTTGGTTTGGTTCTTTTTTGTTAAGGTGAAAGCATCAGTCAGGGACAGGAACCTCCTAAAAGAGGTTGTCTAAGTTCGCTTAACTCTTGATTCTAGTGAGAATGCAAAGTCGAGTCGTATCCTACCTTGTAGATCTTTGGAACGATGTTTGTGACCTCATTTGTGAAAATAGCGCACCTCCTCTCCTTTGGAATTGGATATTTTGCCAAAAAAATTGCCAATACAGAGGATGTAATACACGAAGATAAGAGCGAGAGGCAATGTGCGAATGTGTCACTACATAGTGAGTCAGATTTGGCACTTATTTCTACCAGGATATAAAACGTCAAATGGATCAATTTTGATTTGTTTGTTTGAACATTTGATTGCCCGATGTGGACCGAATAATCAAATTAGTGGTGTGAAAGCAGCCTTGGTGGCCTTCCCACAGCTGTGATGAAAAATCAGCAGGGGTCTCCTGACGAGATGTTTCATTAGGGCGACAGTATTATTGTCTAACAGAGTCCAAACTGGACTCCATGTCTCACCTTACTTTGCTCTTCACACCTATAGGTGTTAATGTCTCCCATTGGACGAGAAGCCTGATCTATACAAGTGCTCCCTCACTGAGGTTTTCATACAGGGCGAAAATCCTATTTCATTGATAAGCAGTAAATTTTCAGAGAATAACTTCTGGAGGGGACATGGAAGAAATATTAAATAGTTCTAATAAATTATAAATAAAAATACTACTACACTACTATAATAATTTGGCCCTATCTTCATTTCTGTGTCTCTTGTCTTGCAGGTTTAAGGTATTAAAAGTAATAACAGTAGTTATAGCAATGCTCCATATTTATTTATACACAAGACAAATGAGATGATGATTCAATGAGAGAAAAACTATGACAATCCATGTCCTCCTCCCTCCCCCTAGTCACTGTCGCTATGGTATCTTACATCATTAGAGCTTGTTAATGATCATTAGGTCTGATCTCAACCAGCAGACTGGTGAAAAAAAGGCTGATTTTGGACTAATTTTGAACAAGTGGTGTGATAAATGACTTACTGGTTTCTACGTATCCCACATAGCTAGCTACTGACTGTCAAAATTAACCTGGACAAAACCATTTGAGGAATCATAATATATGTTTCCACCTATTTGTTCATGCAAAGCACATTTTTCTCAGATGTAAAGGAGGCCTCTCTGCAACCCTACTCAGTCGTCATTCCTTTTCGCAGAAGTGACGAACAGGGATTACGCCGCCTTTCTAAGGCGACTTCTGTGACACATCTGGCTGCCGTGCATCCCGCTAGCGGCCCTGTCATCGTTTTGATCCGACGGAACTAAGCAGGACCCACAAGATGAACAGAAATGCATGTCATTCGCTTTCTGAGGTGACATAAGTAAGAGGTTTAGTCTGAGCACAGACAGGTTGCTATAGTGTGTTATTTTAAGCTTTACTACTGCGGTTGTAAAGTTAACGGAGCGCGAGTCCTGTTGTGTGCAGCTGATTAATACTGAGGTATTATTTTGCTGCTGATTGTTTTGGTTGCGTGTATCACGCTCAGCTGATTTGTGTTGCTTTGTCAGTGCGTGTGCGGGGGTCAGTAAAGTCCAGCGACTGCGGTGGAATGGACAGACTCCAGCCAAAAGCAATTTGTGGCTCCACACGACTGCTAGCATATCTCTAGTGCTTCTGGTGATTTCTTCTTGTCCTGCTAATGTTGCATACTTGTATGCTTTGTTACTGAAATAGTGATTTTTTGCTAAATCAGTCCCAGAGCTTAATTTAACCGTGGTTAATTTGATCAGATTTACATAAGATTCAATGATATTGTCCACAATGTTCAGGACACAACATTGTATGTGTTTTATTCACTCTTGGTGATAGAAACAAATGGGGGGAGATGAGAATTAATGTAAGAAATTGAACTTTGGTTCATCTACATTTGTCTACATAGTGTGGCTCCAGTTATATCTTTGATCAGCCTAATGAACATTGTAATTTATTAATTTATTGATCTTATTAGTAGTTCTTTAATGTATTAAGACATGATGTGGAATATTGTGAAATCGTCAAGTGTAGGGATAACTTTCTTTGTAAACAAATTAAATCTTTCTGGTCACTTATGACCACGATCAAGCAAACAGGTTTTGATTTTTGTGAGTCACACACAGGAGTGTGGAGGAGTTAATTGCAGCATTAACCAAAAATGTCGTTATAGAAAAGGTTGTTTCTCAATACTTGGCCCTCACAAGTATAGCAAAACCAACACACACCACATTTTCAATGGTTTCAAACAAATGTCCTTGGTAACTTTGATCCAAAGTAGTCTGTGCACTATGTAGACTGGTTCATCTGATTATTTCTTACAGTTAAAATAATCCAGAAATTGTGTTTTTTAGGATTAAAATTCAAGATGTATAAATTCAGATCAATGAGACATACAGGCCATGAATAACAAATACAAGTTCATGATGAGTTTATGATGAGTCTTAATGGAACGGTCAAATTTGACCAGAAACACCAGATTAACATGAAACAAACACAACATGAGGGTTAAGCAGGATGGGTAGTACGGTACCACCTCGGCAAATGACAATTATCAAAAATGAACAAGATTTGTTTTTCCCCACCTCTATTTCCTGCTACACTCTGGCTGTGGTGAACGTTAACAGGAGCTCCGCTTGGATCTCACTCTGACTACTGACTAAATTCTCCTGGTATAGAGTTTCACACTTAGCTTTGCAGCTGGGCTGTGCTCTGTTAGACAAGCATCCTATTACCATATAGCATCACAGCTTTTATTCATAGGAGGTGAGATGAAAAAACACACACGCTGCTCCCGTGACATTCGGCATGGAGAGGGATGCGTTTAGAATGAAGATATAGAAGAGAAACAGATAGGCCACAATATAAACTGGTTCAAACACATGCCTCCGCATACATACGAGCTGCATGTGTCACTCACAAGAGTCCATTTCATTCCCAGACCAAACGTATTGCTGAAATTTAACCTTCGACCCTGTTTCCAGGACTACGGGGCAGTGTCAGATAGCAAAGCAAGCAAACTTTCCCCCCCCCGAGCCTCGTTTCGTCCAGTTCAGCTTTCAATTCATCAGCCTTGAAGTTAGTTAGTGAACCCAGTCCTGCAAGTTTCAACGTCTGCTTGTCAAGAAATCTGCTGATATGGTTCCCTGATGGTGGGGGACAATAAAAAGTACATTTTCAGAGGATAATTTCTGCGTGGGGTATTATTTTCTCTCTCCCCAACACTCCTTTGCAACTTTCCTGGCAGGTTTGAACCCCCCAGCATGTTCAAATGGTAATAAATGTTATAATAATGTTTTTAAAAGTAATAATAGAAGTTATAGCAATGTTCCATGTTTATATTTACACGCAAGGTAAATGAGATCATGAATCAATGAGGTAAAAACTAGTAAAAGCTTTAATTTTCCCTTCTCCCTCCCCCTAGTCACTGTCGCTACGGTAACTTACATCGTTAGAGCTTGTTAACGATCATTAGGTCTGATCTGAACCAGCAGACCAGTAAAAAGACTTATGACTTATTAGCTTCTACATATTAGTTGGATTTGTTTCTTCCTCATAGCTGTTAGCTGATTGTCAGAATTAGCTTTAGCCACTGGCTCCGCCCACTGGAAAACAGCATCTGGGCCAAACCACTTTGAGGAATGGGGGAGGGGTTATAATTTTTCAACAATTAAGAACTGCATTGTTTGGGATGGACAACTTTGTGAAGGGGGGTGTTACATCCCACCCTCCTCTCCGTCCCGTCTGGTGCCTTTTGTGTTTTCTCACCTTCGCTGTGTCACAATAACTGCTCGTCACCTTGTGGTTTAGTGTTGTGCTTTTCACAGCTGAGAGCTGTGGGTGTTATATATAAAACCCAGACTTTTTGTTGGATGACATTTTTTTTTTGTTGTTGGTTTGGAAAGCTACACTACAGAGGATGATGAAGTTGTCATGAAAAGTGTGTGTGAAAATGAACCGACTAAAGTTTGAAGCCTAGAAGGGATGAGAAGTTTCTCTGCCGGGGAAGAAGGTGTTTCAGCTTTTGTTATCACACTAGCTCACGTGGCTCGCTTGTAGTTCTCAAGACCACTTTCTTGTGGTCTTGGTCTTGTTACTGTCTCCACAGTTTTTGGTCTTGGTCTTGTCTTTTTGTCCTTGGATATCATTATTGGTGGTGATACGGTGATAGTTCATTGCGTTACTGTTGTCTATGGAATGAAGAGATAAGTTTGGTTGATCTTACCCAGTTTCACTCATGGAAGGAGGAGGTTCCTCCATCCACTGAAATCCATATAACGAGAGTCACTTGCACCTGATAAGAAAAGGTTGATAAAAGTAGACAAAACTTTGTCTAGTGTCTTGAGTGTGTAACATCCAGAGTTTATTTGAAAAAACATAATTTAGTGTATTTTTTTAGTATGTTTGTTTGGTTTAGAATAGATAATGTCTTGGTCTTGTCTTGGTCTTTATAGTCTCTGGTCTTGGTAGTGTCTTGGTCTCAGTTTACGTGGTCTTGGCTACAAGTCTAGCAGGATCTCACACATGCACAGACAGACATCATACACACATGTACAATAGCTCTGCATGCAGCCTGACAAGATCAAGACCAGCTGGCACCAGAGTTCAGTATGTGTTGTCGTTCTCTGGCCCTGGAGCTTAAACCCCCTGGCCTATAAATGACACACAAGATCCATAAATACACCCGTATATATTCTATATATATATATTCTTTCGCGCTTGTTTGAACTCGAGGCCGACATAGATATCACCTCCCATGACTTCACATGAGCGCAAAAAAAACGGAGTGAATGTGCCGACGCCAGGCGAAAATCACCCAGTCAGGCACGCACATGGGACTGTTGAGCGGATCTGTCAGGCAATGGAGCGTGCTCGTGCACATAAGGCGGGTTTGCATGCACGTGTCACTTTCCGTCTCTATTGTGGTATCTGGGGGTGAATACCACAGCGGAGGCACCAGGCAGGCGTTATTCAAACCCTGTGTTTGTGGGTTTTGGCTGGATGCCCACGCCACAATACCGCCCGCAGAGAAGGGGACTTCAAAGAAGGTTCAGGGGCTTTTCTCCCCTTCATGGAGCCACTGAACCTTCTGCATGTTAAAATAGACTCCAGTTCCAGGGGCATGTCCTAATTGTCTCCCCCAAAGCCATCAGTTTGTTTATCTTTCAACGAGGGCCGACTTATTTTTACTACGTGTTTTTCCCCCTGCAGATCTGACATAAAATATGCCATTTGCTGTCTATTTTTGTCCTGTGTTCCACAACACTTTGGCAGCTGTGGGAAGACACCTTTAAAGTGTTAATGCAGGTCTCTGCACTTTGATAGGAGCACAGGAACAATAAATTGAATGAGCTCATGGCAGTTTAGATGCATAAAACACAGAATTCTGTTTTGTTATTTCCTTTTTTACGACTTTGTGTCGCATTCAAATAAGATGCATGGAGAGTTTAATTTAGAAATACAGAAATTCATCCTCTTTGCTGTCTTAACTGCACATTTGATTGTTAAAGTGACGTCATGGGGACAAACCTGCTCCATCAAACTGAATCACTTTAACCCATAAATATATTTTTAGTTTTTTATATGTCTGAAAACAGGAGAGTCTCAGCTTCAAGGAGATACTGACATTATCTTTCTACAAATATTCTCTGCGATATAAAATTCTCTTTCAAAGTTTGTCAACAAACGTTAATTTTGAGGAAAAAAAGCTTTAACCTATTCAAGTTTATGAGCCTTTAAATCTTTGACTGTCATTTTATACTCGTACACATGACCACATACATGAGCACATGTCTATAAGGCTCTGGTATTTGATTAAAATGGTACGTAATAAAAAGTCTGAGTGATCTTTAGTTTACAGGAATTCATGTCATCAGCCACTATTCCCTCCTTTAAAAGCTCCAAAGCTATACTTATAGTTGGATTTTTAGATTAACCTTGATATTTTAATGAACTGTGAGACTGTATTTATTCCAAAAAATAAAACCCCAAAAATCAATTATTATTTTTTACAGCAACCGAGTTTTGCGACGAGCGACTCGTTTTAATAGAGCGGGTCACATTTGATGCAGGAACAAACAGAACTCACGGAAATGTGGTTTTGAACGTTGGAAATTTAAATGTACCACATTTTAGGGTTTATTTTACTGAGCGTATATTATAAAAGGGGAAAAAAAATCCAGACCTCAGGTTTTTCCAATAACATCAGACTGATCCTGAAACCACTCGTGGCGGCATGTGGAAGCGGTCTCTTTGTGGCAGTTTACAAAACAAGTTCTTTACAATAGACATTTGGTTGGATTTAAGCCTGGCATCAACACATTGGTTATAATGCAACATGCCTTTTTTATGAGGTAAAGTACATTCATGCTGGCAGAGCTTCTTTCTCTTCTAGCTCCATACTTAACCATTAGTGCGTGAGTAAAGGAAAAGGCGTTGAGAAGTGATTCATCATGCCCCCCTTGTAAAAAAACAATGCAACCGAGGTCCATTTGCATTAGGATATGATGCAAGTATGACTACATGAAAGTAGAGTTAAACCTGATGTGTCAACATGCATGCAGTGTCTCACAGCTCTTCACGAGACGCTTCCTGTAACTAAGCTACTCTCACTGTGTGCACAGCTCGAGTCATTATGTATCACCAGACATTGGTGTGTGTCTCTCTCTGTTACATCCACAACTGCAGCCTCTCAGATCAATTCTCTCCATTACCCAACCCTCTCCTTCAATCCCTCCAGCCTTCACCGCTCCGTATTTAACCGGATTGAACAAATGGCAGCCGACATTAAACATACACGTCCAGGTCACTTAGCGTCGAGGATCAAGGAACAAGCAGAACATTTTTCAGATCTCACCCTCCTTCGCTATGTCTGTCTCTCTCTTGTTCTCTCTCGTGTCTGTAGAGCCAGCTGTCTCTAAACCAGGGGATTTCAGTTTTTTTTCCTCATTTGCCTGAACATATTTGCCCTTGGAATTTCCCCAAAACCAAATAAAGAATTGAAAAACTTCATATTCTGTCATGCACATTTGTCAATGCACAATAGTGTAGGAAAAAAAAAAAGAAAACTCCATGCATGGCTTACCGTCCCTGGCAGACCTGAGCACCTATTGCCAGGTGAGCAGCATCCACAGCCTCAGGGGGCGGGGGACATATGGTGATATGGCTGCTGATCATAAACCTTCCATCTCCAGGCAGAGAGAAGAATTCCTCAATTGGGATCAGAATTGCAGAGCATGCAGGGAGGAATTGCATCATCATACGAGGTGAGAGTGGACAGAGTCCTACCAGCCTTCAACAGCCATCTCTTTATCAGTCTTCCTTTCAGAGCATGAACAAATGTCATGTGGTGTTCTGTATTGTAAGGAATGAAAAGTTGGTACGTGGCAAAGGAGATAATCATCATTCTTTTGATTGGAAGGTATTCTGATTCATTGCAGGAGGAAAGGAGTGTAGTGTTGGGCTGCCTGATTAAAATCATCACAATTATTTTGGTCAATAATAAAATCATGATTGCACAAGGAATTTATTCAGCATTAGTGACTGTGCTTTTGTTTTAGATGTTAAATAGATTTGTTGTGTTGCCATATCATCTTATAGTACTTCTGTTCCTCGATTATATGATTTTGAAGATGGTTTGACATGCAAAAAACAAATCAACATTAAAATTCAATTGATTACACAGCCTTAGTGTACTGAGTGCTGCAAAACAAATGTAGTAATCTGACAGAATCAACTGTGGTCCTTAAAGGTTTTGAATAAAGATGCATTTATATGCAGAACATCAAAGACAAAATCTTTATTTAATTGGGGACATGTACAAAATATATATTGATTTCAACAACTCTGAAGTGATTCCTGCAGCATTTTGTACATTTTAAAGTAAATGCATTCATTTGATGCACTTTGAGAGCAAAACTATTCATGAAGAATGAAACGAAAACCAGTGTACTGTGGGTCAAAGCTGAACTTCTGTATTTGTTTGCTTCTGTTAATCTCACATTAACTGGCCATACAAGTGACACATTGAATGTGTCAGTTGTCAATCTGAGTGATTCAGGTTGCTTTGGTCTCAGGGTTATTTTAACAAGCTCGTCTGAAAACGTCATGAGGGAATGGGATACTTTTAACACACAGGCAATTCTGAGAATGTGTTAACCCTCTATCAACTCCCTGCTAAGTTTAGTCTACCTTTCATTCCGTTTTGCAATGATTTTCTTTTCTTCTTGGCAACATGTGGACTGATTTCTCCTACACTGACTCTAGTTTGACAGCACATATTCTATATTATAAGGCTAATTCAGTCTTCTGAGCCACAGTTTCAAGGTAAATGTAAAGCCAAACCAAGTAAATACCATTAGCCATGTAGCAGTAGCTGAGCAGCCGGTATTAACAAAAAGGTAAAGCTCCTATTGCTATGACAATGGGTGAATTTTCAAAAAATGCAGAACTAACCCTTTGAATCTGGTTGTTTTAGCTGAGATTATGCTGCAGTACATTTTCCCAAACTATATTGAAGTTCCCTGTTAAGGGCCAACTTCCAACTTGTAAGTTTAGGAATTATTCATGTTAACTCCCATGGAAAGTTTTCAACTTTAAAAATTCCCTGAATTTTGCAACCCTACATGTTATTATACTGTAACAATCACATATTTCATGACTTATTCTTGTGTTTTTTAAGCAGAGGCAAGTTTTCATGAGCGGCACGCCGCTGCTACTGAATGAATGTAGAGGAAACCCCGGATAAGGTTGAAATCAAAGTCAGGCGTTGCTGTTGGCTTCCTGATTCATTTGAAAATAGATGAGAGAAGAGATGAGAGGGAGCGAGCTGAAATAAGAGAGAGAGTGGCAGTGGTCGAGTGAGCTACTGAGTGAATGAAGATGGCGAGCAGTGGTAAGCAAGAAAGCCAGTGAATGGGAGAAATTAATCTTATTTTCTGGTTGTTCTCCCAGCCTTTAGCAATGAAAGATGCCCAATTGCCTGATCCCGTGTGAATGCAGCCATAGTGGTATTGGCGCCGCTCTGACCTGGCACAGTAGCAGTGGCCTTGTGCCCAATGATGTTCCTCCCACGTGTCCTCACTTCAGAGGTTGAAGTCAGCTTCATCCACATAAATGAATATGTGATGCTCCTCTTCACGTTCAAGCTCCATTATTCCCTAAGGAGAAAAGCAAATTCATGAAGCAAATTATTCCTGTTGCATGTAACCGTATGGTATGAAAAGGCATTCCATCTATCTGTGAAAGCATGGAGCATCTGTGAGTCTTTAGCTTGTGTATCTCTCTGTGGAAACCTCAGCTTTCATATATAGCTTGCACATGGCGCCATGGTGTATATATGCTTTTTTATGGAATATTCTGGATGGATGTTCAATACATTATTATTATCGTTAAAAGTAAAATCCCTGGCACACTGTGGTGGTGTAGGGGTAGAGCGCTTGACATTTAGAGCCTTGCTTTTAAGCAGCCGACCCTTTACCATTACTTCCTGTCTGGTTAATGTATAATAAAGGCATCTATGCCAAAGTTAAAATCCCATTGACTTACTTTATAACAGCACTATCCTGCAGCCACAGCTTCTTTACGGTGTAAAGTTTTGTATCAGGACGACTCCTCCTGTTGCTTCCCAGCGCTTTCATTAAAATCCACACGCTACAATGCTAGCTGCTACTTTATTCCTCATGCTAACACAGGTCTTACTCCAAGACGCGTTCACAGAACCTCAGGAATCCCAGCACTATCACCTGCCAGAACAGAATCTGGGCCGAAACTCATTTATTTAGAAACACATATAACCGTAACATGCCCAGGTTGTTACACTATACAGAAACGAGAATGAAGTGAGAGATTTATCACAAGTCCACCTTTACTTGTCGACACAATTTAAAGCCTGATATGTAGTTTAACATCCACATTTTCAACATTACATTAACTGTATTTGCATTATCTCAATATATGTCCATGTCTTACCCAATATACAATTTGTCTATTAAGATTTATCAGTCCGACACATCCTCATTCGGCCAAACATAGAAAATTAACTTAGGCTTTGCCTTTTCTATAGGAACACAGTAGGAATACACTAGTTACAATTACCAATTTATTACTCTGATATCGGAGTTTCTTTGGAATGGAACTCTGTACATCTGCTCTGTTGAGACGTGATTGTTTTACTAGGACTTGATCAGTAGTAGCCAAACTCCCACTGTTGATATTTCCGAATGCCTGGATTTCACATAGTCTGATTCTATTGCTTGCCACGAGCACATATACAGCCTCCTGTTCAGCACTAAAGATCTTGTCAAAGTCTTTGGCGCTTAGACTCTACAGAGAGATTTTGTGATAGAGCAGCGTCATCCCTGAGCAGCAGGAAGATAAATCCCCTGTGGAGTCCAGACGCTGACGGTGGTGGCGGCTGATGACTCTACTGAGACTGAAAGGCTGATGAGGCCCAAGAATGATGAAGCAGAGGACTCTATGGAGACCGGGCGGCGATGGGGAGCGCATAACAACACATGAAGGCGCTAAAGTGGAACGAGAGAAGACAGCAGCAGGATGAAAGGCTAACAAGGAAGGTGTGTCGCTCTGCTACTGGATAGTTGCAACAGGGTGAACGGTTATCATTTGACAGCAATGGAATTATGAGAGAGTGTGTGTGAGAGATGTGAAAGGCCGGATGGTTTACAGTACCAATATAGCACCGGTATGATGCAAAAGTGGAAACTTAAATAGATTTTTCCTGTTTTGCCAAATGAAGGTGTGTTGGACTGTTCCATTGTCTTAAAAGACAAAGTGTACATTGGGTAAGATGGACATAGATTGAGATAAGGACAAACATGCAAATAGTTATTCTAAGCTTTGGTCAAAGGAAGGTCAGTTTTCTAGCTTCTCTAACCAGCTAAGCTGTTTTCAGCCATGCTAACATGTTAGCATCAAGGGTTTTCGAATCATCCATTAGCCCTCTAACGCAATCAGCAAACACATGGTACCATTAGAACATTGGAGTGATAGCTGCTCTGGTGATAGTGCTGGGAATTCCTGAGGGTCTGTGGGTGTGTCTTGGAGTAATGTTTTAAATATTTATCCAAAACATCCCACAACAAAGGATAGGTTGTGTTTATTTTATGTGTTTTGAGTGAAAGTCCTGGCATAAAAGAAGCTGCTGCTGTTGTGGCTGTATGACTTTCTTTCGTATACATTACCAGAGCCGTTTATTGGATCGACCTCACCCTTGGCGGATCTATTGCTGAGGACCCAGGGGGCCGCAGGGTCGAGTGTGAAGTCGATCGGGTGAGTGGTTCCCAAGAACGGGGCGAGCGGCCATATCGTGGTTCTGGACAACGCTGCAAGCAGCATTTCCAGGGGCCAAGCTTTCGGCCCTCTCAGAACTGGCATGCCTTCCCATCGGGCACTAATCCCGACGACGCTGCAAGCAGCACAACCCGGAGCCAAGCAATCGGTCCACCCCTGACTGCCTGCCTGGCACCGCACTAATACAGTAAAGCTGAAACCCACAGCGGAAATACAGTAAAAGTCAGATTTACATATTCTCTTTCTGGCAAAAGTAGATTAGATGCTTCCTCAGGCCTCTCTGCCATGGCCTCTTATTCTCCTTACATACCTTTGGCTTTTTTAATCCATAAGCAAAATCAAATTAATGAATGGATGGTTTTAATTCAGTTTAAAATGAATTAGTTTGCAAAAAAAAATCAAACCTGCACAATCAGTTAACCCATTTAAGCCCATTTTTTAAGATTTCATGCATATAATTACATCAATTTAGTCACCAACATTGTGTTATGCATCTGTTTTTTCCATTTTGTACTCTTTTCTTTGCAGAAAATAGCATTGTACAAATTATTTTTTAAAGGATTATTCTAGAGACTTAAATGATTAATTACATATGTACATGTCAGGATTGAAAATCATAATCATCTAAATAAAATGACTCTTTCTGGGAAGAGGAAACTTATTTTTTTTGCTTAAAAAGTAAAAAGTTCTATCATGTCAGAAAAAAAGCTGTATGAATAACATTTCAGTTTTTTATTTTAGGTTTAAATCAACAGTTATAGACTTAAAGGTTCATAGGCTTCAATTGGTTTATACAACATAGAATATCGGCAATACAAGAAAGAAAAAATGAAGTAAAGAAGCAAAACATAGGTGGAATCCTTTGTAAATGGATAAAGATTGATTGCTGATTGCAGAGTTGTGCAAAGAGGTTTCACGTAGGTGCATTAGTGAAATTGTTTGGAGTAAAGCAGCTGTCGTCCTGATGAACGGTGCCTGTCTAAGTCTTCTGACAAATCTGGAGCTCCTACAGATCTAAAAGTTGAATTGCTGATAATTATTCTCATTGTTAATATCACTGCATACACAGGAGCATTTTACTGAAATCACTTATGAAAGAAATCACCCAGAAAGGTCGTGCTGCCCGACATATAAAAGCAATATAGAGACCATCCAGGGGTTGGTGGAGGTGGTGAGTAATGTCTAGCGTAAGTGGCTCTGTTGGGCTGTCGGAGACAATTCTAACCAGCATGTGTCAACAGGGTGCACGAGCCACGCGTCTCACGCCCAGTTCTTTTTCCCCACTTCACTATCATTGAATGGGGTGTGTTTTTGCCCATGACAGAAAAGAAATGATTATTTCATCAACACAAATGGTGCTGCTACACTATTGATCCACCTTACTCCTGAAATTCCTTCACAGTGACAGCCCTAGTCTTAGCAATGCTTCACTTTCCAGCCACATTTTAGTTCTTGCTATCACCAGTGTTGGAAGTAACATGTTGCAGAAGTAATAAATTACCTCTAATGCATTGATTTTTGCTGTAACACAGTAATGTAAGGCATTATAGGAAAAAATGGTAATATTTTACTCCGTACAAATGTTAGTAACATGCATTACAATGTGTTTTTAACATAGATTAAATTGGTTGGTTTTTTTGTTTTTCTTCATACAAATTCGCTAAAATCACTGCAAGATCTGCAGCAGTGACATGGACATGCAAAATGTTTCACTCCTTTTCCTTTTGGCTCATCAGACGATCAGAAGATGGAGATGATCGTTGATTGCACATTCTCCAGATGTAAGGATTTGAAGAACATCGTAGTCAAATGCACTTTGTGCACTGTCCACTTCCTGAAATAGCAGCAGTAATTTAACATTTACAGAGGCGTCATAGTAACATGAAGTTATCAAGGACGATGAGCTATATTTATATTGATGAATCCATATTTCCAGTTATTTTGGTGAGAGTAACTTAAAAGTAATACAATACTAGTGTAATTACAGCCTTACATTTTAAATACAGTAATATTGTAATGTAATGAATTACTCTGAAATGACAAGAAGTAATAACTTTCCCAACACCGGCTTTCACACTCTTGCTCCCACTTGTTGTTGCTTCATGTGACTCCACTAAATTGAATCATATTTGAACTATATCCGTGGGTTAGATATATGTGATTAAACATTGACATTCAGCTCTGAGTGGAAACTGGATGACAAAGTAAGCACATCCAGCAGAACGTAGCTTACAACAAGTCGGCCACGTGTTCCATTATAAGCACATTAGATGGAAGTACTTGTCTAATGAGGTGATTGAGTGCTTCAGCAGGCTGGGGTGTGTGCCATCTGCTTGCTTCAAAGTGGCTTTCAATCCAGCAGATGGCTATTATTATATGTCACTCTTTGTGTGTCTTTATCACTTCAGTCCACTGCCTCTAGAATTTCATGTTGGTGTAAATTTTACATATGTGGATTTTTGTTCCAACAGAACAAAGAGTCTGAAGACATCAGTGTAGGATCTTAGTGTGTTAGATTTTACAGAACAAATGCTAAACTGATTTATCTAAGAATAATTGACAGATCACTTATTAAAGATGACATATTATACATATTTCCAGGCCTATTATTTTAATCATGGGCCTCTACTGGAATATCATTGCATGATTAACTCTATTGCATGAAATATTACTTAGACATGGTAAAAAAAATGTTTTGAATGATTTTTATTACTTAGAAGGGCCTAAATGATAGATGCATTGAGTTTCATGCTATGTAAGTCAATGGGACTCCAATAGGTTGTATGCACTATGAATTTTCCATATTTGCATATTGTTGCCATATGGCAACAAATCTAATTTAGCATATTTAATGAAAAAAAACTCATCAAAACTGAATTAAATTCAAGGTCGAGTTTTTATTCTGTAAAAATGTTCCCAAATTCTGAATAAAAGACAACCTTCTGTTACACAGTGATGCTTACATGTCATATGTCCATGAGCAAACAGGATATCCTGGTCATGTGACCTCATAAATTGTATCTTTAAAAATAAAAGCCCCCTTTTCACACCTAACTGGAAAAACATAGATTGTATATCAACCGCTTTTTAGAAAAATTAAGACAAAGTAATTGTTGCCATATGGAAACAAATCGTGGTTTAATCTATGCCGTGGTGTGTATATATATATATATATATATATATATATATATATATATATATATATATATATATATATATATATATATATATATATATATATATATATAAGTAATGCTGTTCAAGCCTATTTTACATTATGCTAAATTCTAACCAAATGTTAAGTAGCACAACAGGGGAACTAAAGTGTAAAACATGAGCTTTCTCAGTTTTTAGTGCTTCTTGCCAACGGTTTAAACCTTCAACCTCATAATTTCTTCAGCATCTTGTAATGTAGTTGTTGTGCAAAGAGATCAATTCAATCCAAGGAGCAACTGGAGTTCACATCTATCAATGCAACCGCTACAAATACGCATCATCCTCTTCTACTGCGTCGACCTCCTCCTCTATGTTAAGACTGTGCTATATTTTTGTCAAACAATCACTAATTCCAATCGTATAATTGAGTTGTAATGATATTTTATTATATATTTTATTCGATAATTTCTGAAAGAGAGAAAGTATGTGCGTGAGTGCTAGCACGCATGCTAGTGCGAGAGTGCTAGCAGTAGAGCGTGAGTGCAAGTAGAGCATTGTTCTTGGATGACTTTATTCCTGGTTCCTCTTTAAGCAGAATGAGGTGTTCATGTGTTGGAAATGAATGGCTGGAATACATGTAGAGATGCTGATTTAGAAGAAAATACAGTGGTCTCTTATTTTTTTTCAGCTGTATGTTATGTCATGACGTAATCAACACATCTTTGTTATTGCTCAGCTAGAGAGTCCATTATCAGCTGAAAAGCACATAATGTATGTGTTTGCAGATTTTTACACCTTAGTTGTTCTGGGGAAAAAAGAAAATATCCCCATTGAAGAGGAAGATAAGCATTCATACACTGATGCACAGTGATTCTGGTGCTAACCTTGGCTCCCAGTGTTTGGGTGCTCCTGCTTATTCATTATTTTATTTTCTTTGACTACTTTTGAATGTGCCAGCTTGCCACGGTTCTTGATTTTCCGTTCTATCCCAAGGATATTAAGTGACTAAACCCATCATCTCGTGCGGAGGAATACAAGGCCGGGGAAAAAAAAGGAGAAGAAAGAATGTTCTCCACCGCTGGAGGAGGTTTCATGTGGTCTTTTATGCAGCATCAGAACACGACGCCACATAAAGCAGCAGCAGCCGGCCATGCAGCCACGGGCCGCTCTATTGATCGTACTGTACATCAAGTCTGAACCCTACCGGCCATCCAGATGTGACATGGCCCACTTTGTGATGCAGGGGAAAAAAGCAAAAAACGGCCAGCTAAGCAGGATTAACTCCTCACCTCTTCCCCTGTTAATCAACATCACAGCTGTGGATGTGGAGGAGTCCTTCTCATCCCTGGAAAACCAACGTTTCCAGCTAAAATTCACGAAGGGGAAACAAAGCTGTCATTGTCAGAAAAGCTGCTCAGTTGGTTTGCATTGTGACTGTGGAGTTTTCTCATTACCTGTGTTGTTTCAACAGCTCCTTGTCCAATTTATTCTCTTATAGCTCAGAGACAATGGCGATTAAGTTAAATCTAGTAAATGCTGCACTTACAGTAGAGAAGAGCCATGGATGATTTTACCCAGTAGCCATTTGTGGTACTGCAACAAAAATCCCATGCGATCAAAAAATCATTTTTCCCATAGACGCCAATAGTAAAAGAGAAGCCTGTAAATCATGGACTTTTATCTGTCAAAAACCTTTGTAACAGCCAGAAAAGCTCTGAAAATTCCCAGTTCATTTATTTTATCTCAGTCTCTATGCGTCGCTGAAACGCTGAAATAAACCCAGAACTCAGGAACTTTTTTGACCAGTGCGCCAGAACAAGCAACTTCTATTGAAATGAACGGCGGCCATTTTCCAGTCCGGCATCCAGTTTTATAATACATCCATGAGTAGAGCATCCAAAAAATGATCTGTTGATAAAGAAATATTTACAGAATGCCCCCAGGCTATTCCATTCCAATACACTAATCAGTTTAGGGTAAGTGAAAGCACTATAGTTACCAAAATCTACTCTCGTAATACATCATAAATAATTCATATACAGTTAGATTAAATGTTTTTCAATAGGTCTTGTCATGATGCTGTAGCCCCCCACCGCTCCATCACTCACACACACACACACACACACATATATATATATATATATATATATATATATATATATATATAGGAAAGCATAGACAGTGCAGATTCCTGCAGTACGGTTAGTGATTATTTGCTCTCTGGTGTTGTCTTGTAAAGGGACATAGGAGCCCATATATATCATCTCTGATGCCTACACTTTATTAGATAATGACAGCGATATATCATATTTGGACTGTGGGAGTATTATACCCAGTGAAAGCACATAACTGTAATGTGTGTGTGTTTGTGTCCTTTGCTTACGATGGGCACATTCACCCCAGTAGAGAAGTGAAATATTTTTCCCCAAACCTGCATTACTTATCCCTTTTTTGTCCCAACAAAAATTGGACATTACAACACAGACGATTTTTACTGATAGGAACAATAGCACAATAATAAAATAAGAGATATTGGTCCTCAGTATTTTAATATTTGTATGTTTACGAGAGAGCAACATATTGGTGAGAACAGGGAAGAGTGCAGGCAGACAGCCCTAGCACCCAAGCTGAAGTAATAGCAGCAGATGTTGGTTTTGTAATGACGTAAACGATCCTAACCACTGAATTTGGCAGAAAAGGGACACAAACCACAGCGCTGCCTCTCCAACAGGATGTCCCCTAAATGAAATAAATAAGAAAAAACATTCCTTCATTAGAGATAGCGATCGTATCATCCAAATTTTCAATGCTCGCAATGTCATTAAAGCTGCAGATAAGCAGAGACCATGAAAAGACTTTCCCCCTCCGCTGTTAATGCTGCATCAGCTGGAAACTACACAAAGAAATAAAACGATGAATAAAGAAAGGCTTTGATTTAAAATCGTCTATGTTTGGTAGCCAAGAAGAGGGCAGGAGGAGGTCGACGCAGTAGAAGAGGATGATGGGTATTTGTAGCCGTTGCATTGATGGATGTGAACTCCAGTTGCCCCTTGGATTGAATTGATCTCTTTGCACAACAACTACATTACAAGATGCTGAAGAAATTATGAGGTTTAAGGTTTAAACTGTTTACAAGAAGCACTACAAACTATAGAACCTCAGAGCAGATGTTGGCTCATGTTTTACACCTTAGATTCCCTGTGGTGCTGCTTAACTTAACATTCGGTTAGAATTTAGCATAATCTAAATATGTCTGAACAGCATTTCTTACATATAGCAGGGCATGGATTTGTTAACCCTCTATTACATAGTGTTTCCATATGGCAACAATTATTTTACCTTCATTTTGCTATGAAAGCTGTGATATAAAATCTGTTTTTACAGTTAGGTGTGAAAGGAGGCTTTTATTTTGAAGGAGATATAATTTATGAGGTCACATGACCAGGATATCCCTATTGCTTATGGATATTTTGACTCAGTTTAGATTTTTCTTTACTAATATGCAAACAAATGTTGCCATATGGCAACAATAGTATTTTTAATATATCTACTATTTAGGCCATTTTAGGTACATTCAAAGCATTTTTTTACCATGTCTAAGTAATGTTTCATGCAATAAAGGGTTAAATAAACCAGCCTACTCTTGAGCATTGATCAAATTAAAATATAGATAATTGGATAATAAAAGTAAACTACAAAGTTTTAAGATAATCTGAAAGCAGTTTCTCAGCCTTGGTAAGATTGCTGATGTCTGCATCAATGCTGCTGGGTGCCTCCTTTTATAAACTTTTATATACTCCATCCCAGTTCAATTTCATTTCCGAATTAAAAAATGTATGAAGTCGAGTCAGAATTGAAACTTGCAAACACTTTGGTCTTGAGGGGCGATTGTTATCGTGTACATTATGAATGGATTTAAATGAAAGTTGGAATGAAGATGGTGCTGAAATCAGGCCAAATATAAATCCATTTCTGCATGAATGCCTGACTCTGCAGTCATTTACCCATAATTCCCCCATTGTATTTGTCCCTTTTTAGACACAGAAGTACCTTTTCCCCACAATAGGTCACCCGCAGGCTGTGTGACTCCTTTTTTTATATATCCTATATCCCTTATCTAAAATCTACTAGGACCATTGTTTAAGAAAATGTTGCTGAAGGTGCATGTGTCATGGGAAAAGCCTTTTAAAAAGGTCGGGCTTGACCTTAAAAAAAGATCAGACCAGTAGTGCACAAGAGGGCCCGATTTCCTTATGGCTTAACATGTCTCTCAGGTACCTGATATCTTCTGTTGAGGCTGGAGAACAAATGTGTTCCTCGCAGGTCATTGAGAGCTGTGCTTGTTTGCTTGTTTCCCCTCTGGAATAAAACGCCACATCATCAGGAGGAGCTTTAACTGCTGCTGTCTGCTTAATGCCACTGTCAGATGGTTTTTAGTTCATGGGGTCTGACTGTGGCCGGCTTGGCACCGTCACAAAAGCCATAACCATAACTTTTAATTCAGTAATTAACCTGGTCTAAGGTCATTAGCTTCTGCGAGATACGAGAGCCGGAGCACCAATATAGTTTCATACTCACCTGCACGTTAGAGGATATTCTGCTTGACATCTGGTGCTACTAGTCGGCTCCATTTTATCACTTATACCTTTTTATAATTCAGGCAAATTCAGCGCTGTTTTGAATTGTGATTTTTATTTGTACCGACTCTAAATTAAAATAAAACCACTAAAACACTGATTGAAACCAGTTCCCACCATTCACTTCAAATAACCAGCTCTTTAAGTCGGTTTGTTCACTAATGGCTACATCGTCTGTCACATAGAATATTTCAGGTTCTTTAAAACACTCTTTTCTTTTTGGTCCTTGGTCTTTTCAGGCCAGTTTCTGCTCATTACTTTGCACCAGATCTGAAAGATGGTTGTCTTTATTTCTACGTGATTCGAAGGATCTTTCATTGTCACAGAAGCTCTCTGTAGCCAAGGATTGCTAAATACAAGTGCAGTGCTTGTGTTCAATCTCTGAACAATGACAAGGTTTAGCTGGATTTGCAAGATGCTGATTCAGCTGCTGGCCCTCAAGAGTCTCACTTTGGCCAATCGTTTTTGCAAGAATGAGGTGGTATTTCTGTGTAGACCACTTTGCCTTTCTGTCTGTGATGGCATCCTGCTCTAAATTCACCCATCCCGTGTCATCATTAGCAACAAAACTCTGAGCTGAGTCAGAAAACAGAGGTCTGCTGTCAATGTTCAGGGTAAGTGTGTGGACTGGATCGTTGGTCGGATCGTTGGCTGGATGGATTTGTCTGCTTCGGCCTCTACGTTTTACTGCAGCGTCACTTAAATGACAAATGATCGACTGTAATTAAATGACACCAGGCTCGGCCACACTCAACATAACTGGATGATCTATGTTAATTATGACTTCTCCATAAATCACATTTCTTCTTTACTTAGGATTTTTTTTTTTGTTTTAATGACCTATTTTGTGGTACCATCATTGCCTCCACCAAGGAGGTTTTTGCTGGCATCTGTCTGTTTGTTAGCAAATAATCTCAAAAAAGTTTTAGCCAGATTTTCATCAAATTTACAGCGAATGTCGGCAATGGTACCATGAACAGATGATTGAATCTTGGTAATGATCCGGAAGAAATCGTGGTTTCTGGATCACTTTGAATTTGTTGTTGTTTGGTAACATTGCAGTAAATGGACCTTCAAACTGGCGCCATTGTTTTGGGGCCACCTGGTGGTGATATCTTGCACCTCTATAGCTTTTTTTTTTTCTTTGTAAACTATGCCAGAGACACTTTAAAAGTCTTTCCATGCTTAGGGTAGGCTGTAACTTCCATACACATTTATTTATGGATGAGTATTATCACTTTGCAGTATCTCCACGAAATTGCAGATGATTTCTTGTCAGAATAGCAAATTTATTTTCAAGAAATCTATAACCAAGTTATACAGACAACACTGATGAAAACTGATACTTCTCATTCAACAATAGTGCATTTATTGTAGTATAAGTAAAGGACAACAGTGTTGGGTGGGAGTCACAATATGCTTTGAGTACTTGTTTTAAATAAGGTATCATAAAGCAACAGGAGGGTGGATTTTTTCTGCATTTGTCTGGCTCATTTTCATTCTTCTGCCCACATTCAGTACTTTACACCACATGCTGACATTCACCCATTCACACACAGCAGTAATTGATTTTCTTTGGCGAAAGAACTCACGGAAATCACACGGCCCCAAAATATTGGCAAATATATTAACGAACAGTCATCTATTTACACATCAAGCAGAAACAGACTGCCAATATTAGCATTTATTTGGAGTTGTGTCTCTAGTAACATGATGATTGTAAATCAAATATTCAGTAATTCTGCTCATTATTCCTCCGTCTAGCTCTGGATTGCATCCACCAACTCCTGAGAAAATGCTGCTTTTTTCACTAGGTACTTCACAATTAGCAGCTTGTTACCTTTTGTGAGAAGGATGGCATTTTTCTGTATAATTACAGAAAAGCTACCAGGGCAGTTTTTGTTAAAATGGTGGTAGAGAGTAGAATTGACCAAGGAGGAACCCATTACATTTTGGACTGGATCCACCTGCTAAATTCACAGTGATTGTTTGGTTGCATGCGAGATTGATGACTGACCGTTGGCCTTGACGAGGTTTTACACTCTCCTAGTGCCCTCCGAGTCGCTAATGTTGTTTTTGTCATTGGTGCCAAACACATTCACAGGTTCATCAAAGTTTTGTTGACAGCTCCGGCCTCAAAATGGCTGAAGAACAGAGAGTTTGAGGCTGTAAAACTCAAAATAAAAGATGCTGAGAGATTGTTTAGAGCTTTGTGGAATTGTGGAAATGAGTAAAAATTCTTGTGGGTTTTTTTACAATATACAATGTCCTTTTTTAACCCTCCTCTTGTGTTAGGGTCGACCCGTTTTAGAGTTTAAATGCATAAAAGAACCACTTAAATTTATTTGCACTTAGAGTTTTACCCCTAGTTCAGCAAAATAAAACAAAAAAGTGCTATTGCTGGATTTTTTTTAAGTTTTTAAGTCAAAACTGAACCAATTTTTCTGTTTGCTGATGTCTCTTCTTAATTATTTTCCACTAAACTATAACTTTATTTATTTAAATGTTTGATTATTCCTCTTTTAATCAACTGTTTTAATTTTTTTTGTTGTTAATTTAAAATTTTTGAATTTTTAATCTTATTCTAATTCAGTTCCCTTTTAATCAACTGTTTTTTAAATTGTGTCCTGATGCTTTTAATGGTTTATGTAAAGCACTTGTTGAAATATGTTAAGGAAACCCAACATGTAACCAAGAATTGAGAGAATAATTGATTTATAGATAATAATTTTAGTGTATTTTACAGTGGATTTAAGACATGGGTCAAAACCAACCTGAACATAAGGGATGGAAACAGCAAACTAACACAAGAGGAAGGTTAAGAAAGTAATTAATAATTAATTCATTCATCGATGATATAGGCTGCAGTATGTCCAACAATCACTAATTCTCTTTGTGTAGGGCCACTGTCATCTATGGTAAACAAGCCATCTGATCAGAATTGATGCTTCTCTCTCCAAGTTTCCATTCAAATCCGTCCTTCTTACCCTCTCTGACATCATACTTGCAAGTGTAAATGTCACACACACACACACACACACACACACACAGAGGCGCACAGTGTAGGAACATCTCAGATTAATCGTGACCTAGAGGGTCAACATATGCTGTCAGTGTAGTGCACACACGGCGCTACTGTTTCACATTCTCACGCAACACAGTGTCACACACACCAGCTATGATGCACATGAGGCATCTCAGAGACCGTGTTGTTGTGTATTTCAGTGTGTAACACCATAAATTTAGTTAAATGATAATTATGGAGAATTAAAGTGGGGAAAAAAAGTATTTAAGTTGCTAAAAACACCATCTGTACATTCACCGTACACAGCCTGTGAGTTGCTGACCTTTACTTTTTTCCCCAAACTTGGCCATATGTAAAATTACCTCCGCTCTGAGCAGATAAAGGAGGGCTTTTAAGTTCAGATTTAGGTTATTTATTATCACCTGCATTACTGTCAATTTCAATCCTATGAACTTTTCCTCTGGCTTCTCTCACCATATAAGTAGGAAGGGTTTTGCACTTCGTTTCCAGCCTATATGCAAATCACTATTGACTACAGGGAAAGGGGTCACGATACTTTATGCTGGAGGCTTCACCACATACACAACCCACTTGCAGTCTCAACTTTCTGGGGATAACTTCTAACTTTGACCCAAGATTCAAGATGTATGAGTTCAGATCATACAGGCCATAAACAACAAACAATTCAAACCTTCTAATGTTCACAAAAAGTTATGTGGATTAAAGATATCTAACAAGAGGTGGTAATATATGTATTATTCCAGTTTTTATGGTCAAATTTGACCAGGAACACCACATTGATTAATATGGAACACAACATGAGGGGGGCGACACGGTGGAGCAGGGGTTAGCGCTGTTGCCTCACAGCAAGAAGGTCACAGGTTCAAGACCTCCTTGGTCCTGGGTCTGGGACCTTTCTGTGTGGAGTTTGCATGTTCTCCCTGTGTCTGCGTGGGTTTTCACCGGGTACTCCAGCTTCCTCCCACAGTCCAAAAACATGCTGAGGTTAACTGGTGACTCTAAATTGCCCAATTGGTGTGAGTGAATGGTGTGTGTGCCCCATGATTGGCTGGCGCCGTAACGCGCTGGGATTGGCTCCAGCAGACCCCTGCGACCCTAATGAGGAATAAGCAGGTATAGAAAATGACTGACAACACAAGGGTTAAGGACAGCATACATCTACAGCATCTCTACATTATTCTACAAGCCAGGGCAATAGTTTTGTTGAAATACTTCAGATTATTTAAACAGACATTTGAATAAAACACGATTTTTCCAGGTTCTTCCTGTTGCTGTGTTTCTGAGTTAATTATTCTGCTATCTCCTGGTATCTGTCACATACATCTACAGTGGTTCTGAGGGTATATCTCGGCACACGGGTGCTTTGATGTAAATGCTAACGTCAGAACGCAAACACGCTCACAATGTCAGTTCTAACATGCTGATGTGTTGCAGGTTTTTGCAGAAGTCAAAGCTGACAGGACACACATTAGATTTTCAAGTATTTGCTCAAAAGCCAAAATATTTGGAACCTAATGATGGCGCTAGATGCAAAAAGATCACAACCAACGATGCAACAGAAGTGAAAAAGGCAGCAACAGAGGCTTTGTTTTAAAGGGGCAACACAACCTAATGAATCACAAAAAGCCCTTCAACAATGGCGGGGTTGTAAATGAGTCGATGCCTGTGGTGGCGGCAACATTATTCAAGGACAATAAAAGTAAGAAAAATTACAACTTGGTGCTTCTGCTGTGGCCAGGAGGAGCAGGTCCTGGCTTGGATGCAGCGAAGCAGCCAGAATGAGGAACATTGACGGCTGCAAATGGTTTTCGATCCACTGTGATGAGTCAGTTGACTCCAGTGATATGGACCAGCTGGCTGTTAGTGTCTGGTTGGTGTTTGATGACTTTTCCACAAAAGGGTTTTTTCGTCTTACTTCCACTGTAAAACTACAACCGGAGGAGTTGAAATTGACGTCGCTGGAGGATACTTGTTGCCTGCTGTGTTAATGACAGAGAGAAACTGAGGATGCTTTAGCAACACTAGTTTGATTATTTGGTCCACAACAGGCGATAAAATGTTTACTAATTAGCATATAGACTCTAGCATAGACCCAAAATTAGTCCTATTGACATTTCATTGATAAATAAGTGTATAACGTGTATTACACCTTCTGTATTGGACACTTTTGGCAAAATATCCAATTCCAAAATGAGTCTGCACCTGAAGAAAAAGGTCATATAGAGGTCATATACAACGAACATTGTTCCAAAGACCTACAAGGTAGACTATAAATAATTAGTCCCCTTATTCCTACCAGAGGGACCGCACCAAAATTTCGTGTTGAATTAAGTGGACTGATACCACATATTTTTGGAGGTCTTTGTCCACTTGGTTTCGTGCACCCCCTAGTGTGATTGATGCTTTCTCACCAATTAAAATGAATCAAACTAAGCTCATTTGGTTTAAATGGACCATTTGGTTCAAAAGCACCTGTAGTCTCGTTCCTTGGGCGGTTTAATCAAAAGAGCAGTAAATGGTACAAGGAAAACAGTGAGTAAGTCCCTGGGTCCAATTTTGGATCTGCATTCTGAAAAATGTATGATTTTTACATCAAGATTCTTCAAATAGGCCAATTAATATAATGGTATATTCCATGGCGGCCATCTTGAATTTTGTGGTCAATTGGTTTTATCAAAAGAGCAGTCCCCAAGGAGTATGTGTGCCAATTTTAGTGCTTGTATTCTATTGTATGAAGTGAAGGATTCTCCTGTAATTTGCAGTAATGTAATGAAATAATTAGTATCCCCTTATTTGGACCTAGTTCATATTCTCACCAGAGGGACCAGAGCATTTAGACCACATCTTTTTGGAGGTCTTGATCCACTTCATTTAGAGCACCCAAGAGCGATTGATGCTTTCACAGCAATGAAAATGAACCCAACTAATACCTTTGGTTAGAATGGACTGTTTGATGCACACAAAGCACCTTTAGTTTGTTTGGTAGACTGGTCCTTGGCCAGTTTGAAACTTGAATTTATTTACTCATGTACGCTTCCAGTGAACCACAGACAAATGGCTCTACAGACAGACTTTTGCATTCTTCCCAGCTGCCGTAGCTTCTCCTACACATCAGATGGCTGTTGCTATTAAATGCTGTGCAAACACTGTTGTATTATTCCCATTAAAAGGGATTAAAAGAGCTACAGGATACTTGAGTACATGCAATAATTACTGTATGACCCGCTGACTCGTATGCATTTATGACATTTGTATATATTCATTGCACAGCTGGTACATAATTGAAAATGATTAGATGAATGAAGGCTTAGGTTATTATGGCCCTTACCTAATATGGCCAGTAATGCAGGTGATAATAAATGAATCACCTGAAATTACAGTTACAAGTTAAAATCCAGTGGTGGTTGGCAAACAGAAGGTGCAGCCCCACGACTCCTCACATTAAGACATTAAAACCAGACCTGCAGTTTCCTCTGAGTTATAGAAGATATGCAAAGCAAAAGTTGAATGCATAAAGTTTTATATGACCACACACCAGTGTACATTATAGAGTAAATTAAAACAATATTTCAATATCGAGAAAAACATAAGATATAATTGTGATAGTTCTGTATTTCCATGTATTGAAAAACAGCTCAAGGCTGCATTCACAGCCTTATCAGAACCTACAGAGACAGAAGCAGTTTTATTGTAAATCTGTAGAAGAGACTGAATGTATGTAACGTGGGTTATGGATGATAAAGGAAGCGTTTTGTTTCTGTGGCGGTAAAATGACGTGAATTTAACAATGTGAGCTTGACATATTTGAAAATGCAAAGAAACACATAGACAAAAGAAAAAATCTAAATGCTAATCAGCTGGTTTGTGCGGGGACCACATAAATGTTGAATAAATGTTAATATAAAACATGAGATGCTCTTAGGGTCACTTTCATTTCGGCAAATC